>JAULBM010288420.1:0-15964 GCA_032357055.1 Geukensia granosissima | reverse complement strand
TACTTACCAACCAACCGTAAATAAAGTGAATGAGGCAAAAGTCCCGCATGTAAATATCTGCGTAAACAAAACAATACTGCAAATACCGATAAATCAATTATCAATAATCAATCAGTTACGGGATCGTAACACAATGTAAACAGAAGCAGAAATTGCAGTCTCATTGACTGTCAAGTTTTCATGCACTCTAACTATTACACCACTGAGGCAACTGTTTGAATCCTGAATTGAAGACATCCTTGTATGGCACTAAAATCAGTAACATATGTGCAAAGCTTTTAATGAAGGGAAAAAAAATTTTTTTTAATTGTTTATAAAATGGAAAGCTTATTAAAATATGTGGACATCTATATCTAAAACTTTTGTGGATATTTTATTGTCTTGCCTGGAAATTAGCTACAGAAGCATGACATAGGTATTACTTCCCGCTGGCATTGGTGGTAGTTTTACCATTTTTTCAAGAAGCCATATGTTATATTTTTGAAACTGATTGATACAAGTATTCCAAATTTAATTTAACATTGATCTCGTTTCCTTGGCTTAATGACTTGATATCATTGTTTGGGGAATTTGCAACAAGTTTCACAATCAAGTCCATTTCTCAACTACTGTTATAACTATTTGGTCTGTAAATATTTTTGGTGGGTAATTGCTAGTTTGACCTTGACTACATTTCCATAGGTGATTTACTTTGTAAAAATTGCAACAAGTTTTCACATTCAAGTTCATTTCTAGACAACTGTTATACCTAGACCTATAATATTTGGTCAAAAGTTAGATCTTAGTGGGTACATATATGTTTGTTTTACTCTGTCAATGTCCAGTAACTTAGGATATATTTAATACTTGGTATAACATTTAAAGGCAAGAATATGGAATATATGTCAAAAAGACATGATCCACATCTTACATATATTTATAACAAATATTCAAAAGCCAAATTTAACTGTGAGTTAAGCAATTTTCTGGATAAACCTTTATCAGACACACTAGAGGCCAAAAATAGGCTACCTGCCCTAGGTCGGTGGTTCTCTCTGGGCACTCCGGCTTCCTCCACCAGTAAAACTGACTGCCGCGATATGACTGAAATATTGTTGAAAGTGGCGTTAAACCCCATTCAAACAAACAAACAAAAAAATATATTCTACTTGTGTTGGCGTGGTTACAGTATACTGTTTTTGTCAAGGTTATATGCCACTGATTTTATAGAAAAAGAAGCTTAAGTATGATTTTCAATGAGACAGCCATCCAAATCATATAAATTACAAACATCTACTGGTTACCCTAAGTCCTTCAATAAGGGACCCATATCCACACCTTAAGGCAAGTTGTAAAAGCCTCAAAGATAAAACATGTTGATATTCGAATGTAAAAGTTTTTATGCCTGGCCTTGCATATACCGATAGTCATTTGTCAGTACACATACATTGTACCAATTTGAGGTTCAGGTTTAAGTTGTTTTTCATGAAGGAGTTAAGAAATCATCCTGCAGATTTGTAAATAGATAAATTTTGAAAAGAACTGCAACAATTTGATACAATGTGGATGCTGTGACCTGGAGGTCATGGGTCATCGACGGATTTTCTTAAATATCAAGTTTAGAAGTTGAAGGTATTTCTACATGAAATAGTTATGATATTCTTATGAATTTAAGTAAATAAATATTTCATTATAAGGACAGCTTCCTTTTAATGTGAAACTGATACTTTGAACTTGGGGTCATGGTGCATCAACTTTGATGTTCATTAAAGAATTTCAATGTCAGAAGATACCTGGGTATAATCATTATGCTCTTGATGTCATGGTTATATTCTACCGTTGTTGTCATGGATATATTCTACTGTTGTTGTCATGGTTATATTCTACTGCTGGTGTCATGGTTATATTCTAATGTTGTTGTCATGGATATATTCTACTGTTGTTTTCATGGTTATATTCTACTGCTGGTGTCATGGTTATATTCTAATGTTGTTGTCATGGTTATATTCTATTGTTGTTGTCATGGATATATTCTACAGTTGTTGTCATGGTTATATTCTACTGCTGGTGTCATGGTTATATTCTAATGTTGTTGTCATGGTTATATTCTACTCCTGGTGTCATGGTTATATTTTATTGCAGTTATCACGGTTACATTTTACTGTTGTTGTCATGGTTAAATTCTGCTTTTGTTGTCATGGTTACATTTAACTGCTGGTGTCATGGTTATATTTTACTGCTGGTGTCATGGTTATATTCTACTGCTGTTATCCTTGTTACATTTTACTATTTGTTGTCATGGTGATATTCTACCTTTGTTGTCATGGTTACATTTTGATGCTGGTGTCATGGTTATATTCTATTGCTGTTTTCCTGGTTACAATTTACTCTTGTTGTCATGGTTATATTCTACTTTTGTTGTCATGGTTACATTTTACTGCTGGTGTCATGGTTTTATTTTACTGCTGGTGTCATGGTTATATTCTACTGCCGTTATCTTGGTTACATTTTACTATTGTTGTCATGGTTATATTCTACTTTTGTTGTCTTGGTTACATTTTACTTCTGGTGTCATGGTTATATTTTACTGCTGTTATCCTGGTTACATTTTACTAATGTTGTCATGGTTACATTCTGCTTTTGTTGTCATGATTATATTTTACTCCTGTTGTCATTGTTATATTCTACTTTTGTTGTCATGGTTACATGTTACTGCTGGTGTCATGGTTATATTTTACTGCTGGTGTCATGGTTATATTCTACTGCTGAAATCCTGGTTACATTTTACTATTGTTGTCATGGTTATATTCTACTTTTGTTGTCATCAGTATATTATGCTCTTGATGTCATGGATATAATTAACTGTTGTTGTCATAGTAATATTTTGCATCTGTTATCATTGTTATATTTCACCATGGTTTTCATGGTTATATACCATGTATTCTACTTTTGTTGTCATCATTATATTTTTTGTTGTTGTAGTGGTTACAATGTATACTTGGAATGTTTACAAATAAGAATGGAGAACAAAACTGGAAAAGATTGTTCAAGGAGGTCATTACATACATGGATGCCTTATTTTATAAACGCTTTCCTGCCTACTATTAATGTCACTGATGTACAATTTTGTTCTTGTAAGTACTCATTCAAGTTGGTAAATTTTTGGTAGCCTGTGAAGATAACTCACAGCTGTATTTAGTGTTTGATATTGTTTTTGTGGGGTATCACTTGGGAAAATGGCATAACTTATTAACAAGGCAAAGAATAAGATTGGATGTATATGTTTACTTGATGTTTCATAACACCCTTAACCTGCTAGAATTGGGCAGAATACACAAAAATAAAAAATACTAAAATTTGCCCTTCCCCCTTTTCATCTGCAGTGGTAAGGTGTTCTTTTTTAAAATTAATCACACCAGAATACCGTCAATTTGAAATGTCTACCTATTGGGGTCAAATAAAAATCTTAATATTCTGTGTTTTTTTAATGTATTAAATAATACAGATCAAAATAAAACTTTGCTTTGTCATCTGTATGGATGCCAATTTTTTTTTCATAGTTTCAAAGTACCTCATTTTTGTTATTTTCATTTATGGTAACCACAAATACCCGAGTAAGCTGTATTGATACAGAACAAATGTAATAATCAGTTAACCATATCAGCCTTTTATCTCCATCAACACATTTTGGAATGATAAATTGGCTGATTGGGAAAAAGCCATGTTTTTGATGTATTTAAACTGTATACATCTGTGTATATCCTGTATTTGATTTTAGAGCAAGTACATTTATTATTATCACAAACAGAATAGAAATGAGCTTGTGTCAGTTAATTGTCTATATTCTATAATTGATCTTTTTAAAAAATCACATACTTTTTTTATTTAGTGAATAAAGATGACCACAATTTATGTACTGATGCAAAGTCTGTAGAAGCAATGGGGTTGTACAGCGGCTGTGCTGGATTTATAGAATTTGGCTTCTCCTATGGCTGCATGTAAGTCATCTGTCGGTTATGTCTTTAGTTTGTATTATTTTCCTTTTGGTATTATTCTTTTTTAAGCTTTGTATGGATCTAAGTAAGTGTCAGACAGCTGGTTAAGAACATTGTGATAATTCTTTTAAAAAAAAGTTTAAAAAAAATTCTTTGTAGCAAATGCAAGAGTGATTCTTAGATGGACCTCTTTTTGTGCCAATTGGAAATTCAAGATGGCTACCACAGGTCGGGGTTAGTTAAACATTAGACCATAATGGAGGGTTGAATTGATATTTGGTATTTATAATTCCTGGATTATCCTCTACAAAAGCTAGGTTTTTTGTGCTGATCAATTATTCAAGATAGCCGCAAAGCTGCATATGTGTGACTAATCCTGTATCTCCATAAGGACTGTAAAATTTACATGTAGATTTATCTGACTTCCTAAAATATATGTATCTTTTGTAAAAGAGCTAAAAATGATTTTAAGGTGTCTTTTTGAATTGGTAGAAGCTATTTTAGAAACTGAATGAGGAAAAGGGATTGAGGTATGTGTATGTCATCAATATTTTTGTCATATTTGGGTTACAAACAAATTTGGAGAAATAAGATATTGCAAAAGTAATTTTGATAAAAAGTTTCATCGTTCTTTCTTGTTAAAAAGAATGAAATTGTTGTGAAATAACTGTAGAAGGATAATTTAATGCCAGTCCTTAACACATATTCTTATTTGGATGTTTTAGCTATGTGACTGCTTATTTTGACTGTTTACGAAGTCTGCTACCATTTAAGTCTTGCATAGCTAAAGACTTGGCTTCAGTATTGGTAATGTCACCAGACTTTACGGGAAGATTACCATCAGGACTAGATGTCATGTCATGCTTCCCAGGTAGGAGTATTATAGGTTAATTTGTAAAAAAATGCCATCTCAAATGTTGTTTACTTATGAAACTGGCTTGTTTCTAAAACCAAAATATTTATGTAGGGGAGTATTTTAAATCTGCCGTGGAAACTTGTATATCGATAAGAAAGGCTTTCATATTTTAATTATAATTAAAGGAATAATTTAATTTCAAGGTGTACACAGAAACCACTTTAACAAATAAATATAGATTATTATATTTTATGCTTTATCGGCCCCAGAGCAGCTAGGCTCAAAGGATGATAATATAAATGGGGGCTGATATTGACATAAAAGTGCCATGTAATGATCTGTTTACATAAATAACAATTCCCAAATAAGTTGAAGATATTCCACTCATTTAAGGATTACCTAAAGATGGGTGTAAAAAAGGTTCTGAAAAATAACAGCATGCAAATGTGTGAAAGTGTGTTTATCAGCCGGCTTGGTTATACTTGTGTATTGAAAAACTATTCACTAGATTTTTTAAAAATTACTTCAATGCCAGAAGAAAGGCTCCTATCAATAATGCTGAAGCATTCAATACATTCCAATATTTAAAAAATTATCCCAAATAGATTGTAGCTACATTTTAAGGAAAATTTTAAAGTAAGAATGTGATACAGGGGATTATCAGTATCATATGGTTTTCATTATAATAAAAAGAATTGTTTATATTATTGCCTATTGTTTGGGTTAGCTAAAAAGAGCCTACCAATCATATCTTTCAGCTTCATTTTTTTCTCTTGAAAAGCCTTATGGAATTGATCATGAGTATACACATTTAACTTCATTTTTTTTTCTGGATAGATGACTTACCAACAAGATTCGAAATCACCATACGTCTGAGTATTGAGTGGGATCCTGATTATAGCAACAGAAACAGTTCTAAATACATGACATTTACTGCAGAACTATTGAATCAGGTAAAACAATGTACTCGCAATACTTTTAGTGTACCAAAGAATACTCTCTTTACTAGTAGTATACCAAATAATACCCTATATACTAGAAGTATACCAAATAATACTCTCTATACTAGTAGTATACCAAATAATTTTCTCTATACCAGTAGTATACCAAATAATTCTCTCTATAAGTATACCAAATACCAAATAATACTCTCTATACTAGTAGTGTACCAAATAATTCTCTTTATACTTGTAGTATACCAAATAATACTCTCTATACTAGCAGAATACCAAATAATACTCTCTATACTAGTACTATACCAAATAATATCCTCTATACTAGTAGTATACCAAATTATACTCTTTAAGTATACCAGATAATACTCTCTATACCAGTAGTGTACCAAATAATTCTCTTTATACTTGTAGTATACCAAATAATACTCTCTATACTAGTAATATACCAAATAATACTCTCTATACTAGTAGTATACCAAATGATATCCTCTATACTAGTAGTATACCAAATTATACTCTCTTAGTATACCAGATAATACTCTCTATACTAGTAATATACCAAATACTCTCTATACAAGTAGTATACCAAATAATACCCTCTATACTAGTAGTATACCAAATAATTCTCTCTATACCAGTAGTATACCAAATAATTCTCTCTATAAGTATACCAAATACCAAATAATACTCTCTATACCAGTAGTTTACCAAATAATACTCTCTATACTAGTAGTATACCAAATCCTGTTCTGTAAGCATGATGTCCTGAGCCACATGCCATTTTCATATACATGTACTTATGCCACTAAACTAAAGAATATAGTGATGTTATTAGTGAATATTAGTGTTATTTGTTTGAGGTTAAAAATGGTGGAAATGTTATAGTGGGTGAGAGGTGAAAGTCCCATTAAAGTTTTATTTTATTACAATGAACAACTAATATGGCATTTGATGCCCATGCTAACTGCAAAAACTGTGCTACACTGTATTTAGTGAGATAATGAATGAAGGGAAGATTTTCATTGGTTAAAGCTTAATTATTTAGAATATACTGACCAATAATTATCTTGAGATAAATATCTAATTTAGAAAAGTGTGCAACACATATGGTTGTTAGGTCTTGTTATGTAGTTGAGAAACTTCACTTGTGTCAAGATAATATAATGATCCTTATATTATTATGCTTCAGTGTGTAATTTCTATGTCTTTCTTTTATCACAATAAATTCGCCTTTTTTACAAAACTGTCAGAAATAAAGCAATAACAGTAAATGTTAGTAAATAGTTTCAGAAAATATTGATTGGCTTCGACCCATTTACTGGCAGTCCAAATTTTCCCATACTTTTTAGCTAAAAAGCCACGTGAGCTTTTCTTGTCACTTGGCGTCTGTCATCCATTGTCTGTTGTTTATCATCTGTTGTCCATCCACAATTTACATTTTATTCTTCTCCTCTGAAACTTCTGAGGCAATCTGAACCAAACTTCGGTGGAATGGTCCTTGGGTGGTGATCTTCTTTCAGAATTATATTTGATGGTGGCCACAGCCAAACTTTTGTTAAACATAAGACCCTATGTGAAATTCATTAAAAAATCTTCTCCTCTGGAACTTCTTGCTAAATTGGAACCAATTTTAGTGGAATGGTCACTTAGTAGGTCCCTTTCAGAATTATATCCAATGACCCGACCCACAAACCAAGATGGCCACCACAGCCGAACTAGTTTAGAGATGACTCTTTTTGAAACTCAATAAAATATCTTTTTATCTGGAATGAATTGCGCAATATTAACCATACTTTGGTGGAATGGTCCATAGGTGGGTCCCTTTCAGAATTATATCCAATGATCCCCCACTCACAACCAAGATGGCTGCTTCAGCCAAAGTTAGTGTAACATATAATCTATGGGAAATTCAAAAGAAAATGTGAAATTCAAAAGAAAATGCTCTTGTCTGGAAAAACTTGCTTAATTGGAACCAAACTTTGGGGGAATGGTCACTAGGTGGGTCCATTTCAGAATTATATCTGATGACCCCAACTGCCAACCAAGATGGCTGCCACACCCGAACTAAGTTTAACATAGCCATCTGGGAAATTCATTAAAATATCTTCTCATCTAGAACTACTTTCTCAATTGGAACCAAACTTTGTAGGAATGGTCTTTAGGTGAGTCCCTTTCAGAATTATATCTGATGACCCTACCCACCAATCAAGATGGCTGAATTGGGTGACTTAGTTTAACATAGGACCCTTTAGGAAATTCAATAAAACACATTTTGTCTTGAACTATTAGTATATTTGAAAGCAAATTTTGGTGGAATGGTCACTAGATGGGTTCTTTTCAGAATTATATCTGATGATCCCACCTACAAACAAAGATGGCAAACTAACCCAAACTGAGTTTATTTTTGGGCTAAATTGATTTTTCATTAAAAATCTTCTTGTGTAAAACAGCTTGCTCCATTAAACCAAAGATAAACCTAATTGTTGGACCTTGATAAAATAGAAAAATAGAATCTTTTGTTATTTTGTCTTGTGCAGATGATACTTTTAGTTTCTGAGGATGTGGTATAATTAACATTGCTATAAGCATATTGTCACTCTATTTTGAATACTATTTATTGTTTATTGTTAATTTCAGATCAAAGACATGACCATAAGTGTTAGCAGTGATATTAAATATATGAAAATTATTGAACTAAGGTTGGTGATTTTTTCCCATTTCTGATATTGTGTGTATATATCAAGAGCAGTTCATTCATTACATTGATCCTTAAAAAAGAATATTTTAAAGCAGTAAAAGACAGAAAATACAAGGCATTTTGCAAATTCTGTTAGTAAGTTTTTAATCAGTTTGTCTTTTCCCACATTTTAGAAGGGAAATTTAACAGGAATTCAACTTTCGTTGTTGTAAAATGCATCTTAATGAACAACCTCATAACAATGACAATCAACTACAATAATGACATTTTCAGAATTCCTCTACATATATGAATTAGTTTGTTGGTTGACTTAAGGTGGCGGACCATGGTTAAGGGAGATAACTCTTAAAATCAGTAATATGTTAATAATGAGGCACAGTCTCCTACGCAAATGTTGAGTGGTAATCCTATGTCATACAACATCAACTCTGCCATGCATTGTTCCCAATTTATTGCTTAAATTGTAACATCAGGAATTGTTTTCACAAAAATTTTTGAGGCTAAGATTGGTAGTAAGTGTAGAAACTTCAAAGGAAAACTCATTTTGACGCCATAATTTACAATAGAAATTACACTTACGACATTTTGTGAAACTGAATACAGACGTCAAGAAATTGTTACAACACAATACCAGGTATCTGATGTTTGGCCCCCATGAGAGGAAGCTATCATCACCTTACACCAGAATTGAGCGGACTTTGCTGCAGAGATTGAGAAATTATATCAAAAGGTTTTTAAGCATTCAATTGAAATAGATCAAAATCAGTCTGTGTTGGTAAGTTGCTTATATTAAATTTACAGGTTGACTCAAACTTTACTAATGATTTATAAGGGTTATGGGTTATGTCCCATTAAAAAGGTCTGCTCTCGTTACATTATGCTTTCATTTTCAGACCAGGGAGTGTGATTATGGTGTTAGAAATAGTGTTTTATTCTCCTTCATCAACACATGATATAAGGCAAACAACTGTGCAACTTATACAGGCAGTTCAATCTGACCCCAACTCACCACTAGATCTGATTAAGTCTATGGATATAAATAATATCAATGTAACTGTTGTTTCAGGTAATATATTTTACTCACATATCTTGTTATACCCCCACTCACCGAGTGGGTGGTATATTGGAATACCCTTGTCCATCTGTCCGTCCGTCCGAAACTTTCGTCACAAAAATCTCAGCTCACACTTCTTGGATTGATCTGAAATTTGGTATGAAGCTGCATAAAGATGGGGCATATGTTGTAAGCGATTTTTGTTGCTTTTGGATAACAACTTCCTGTTTGACGAGTGGGGGGTATACTTAGCACGACTCCGCGTGCAACACCATGTTGCAACTTAATTGGTTAGCCTGACTTTAATCCATTTTATGAAAGGGACAAAATCTATTATACTGTAATGCAGTTAATAGTAGATCTTATTTATTTATGGGTAATGGAATGGTTGTTGGAAATATATATTTACATTTTTCCAACATTGTTTCTTGTAAAATTCTCTTATTCTTATTTTTATATAAATTTTGGGTGTCATCATCCCTTAGGTAATGGAATATATATTTTAACTGACTTGAATGTAAGTAGAAATTCATAAAGTTTGACTGATTTGACTACTTACCCTAGTCTGTCTAGTGTTAACATATTATACTTATACACAATGAAATGAACACAACTACAGAAAATACAACAAATTAATAAAAGTGATTTGATAACAAATAACAAATTAATAACTTATATAAATTCGTCTCGCTTTATCCTGTCTTATGAAGGTAAATCCAGAATGTTTTTATACTTCAGATGAAGCAGATGTATGCATGACTTTCACTGACAGTATTGCTGGTTTTACAGATTGTTATGTAGCCTTACATTCTACTGAAATTATATCTTCTGATGCTGTCTGCAGGTAATATGGATAGGCAATATTTATGATTTTTGACAAAGGTATTACATGCTGGCGACATCTTTGTTAGTTTCTTTTACAAAGCTCTATATCTTTGAAACTATTATACATATAATAAGCTAATTTGGTGTGCATGTAGTCCATGTTATGAAATTGTCCATTTTCTAATGACATTTGTCCTTGACCTATTTTGCAGGGTTCATTGACATTAACACTCTCTTTGTCTAGTTTTTTGCACTTAGATCTCTTTCTCAGAAAGTATGTAAGGTAGGTCAACAATATTGGATATGCCTATACACTAAAAGAAGTACATGTAAGTCTGACATATGTCTTATGTCCTTGACCTAATTTTCATGGTCCATTGACTTGTCAAGTTTTCATGCTTTGATAAATTCTCATACTATACATGTTAAATGAACAATATTTGGTATGCATTAACCTTATTAGGAATACATGTCAGTCTGGCATGTGTGTTATGTGCTTGACTTAATTTTCATGGTCAATTGACCAAGGTCAAGTTTTTATGCTCTGATCTTTTCTCAGTAACTATACATGGTAGGTCAACAATATTGGGTATGCTCATACATTATAAGAAATACATGTCAGTTTGACATATGTCTTTTGTCCTTGACTTAATTTAAAACAGATTGGTGACTGTAAATTTTACAAACTGAAGACAATTAACTTCTCAAAAACTGCAATACCTAAATGTGTCATATTTCCTCCATAGTTAGATATTAGTGAGTACTTGCTAGTATGACCTTGATCACTTTCACAACCCATTATCTTACGTTATGTTTTCATTATAAGAGCATTTTTCAGTTACGACACATGATAGATCATCAATATTTGGTTCATTTCTCAGTAACTTGACCACTAAAGTTAAATTAGTGAAGCACACTAGTCATTAAATGTACTGATGATATGACATTCTTTTATTAAATGAGACTTGGTCTGTCCATATGTTTGTAGGGTCAAGGCTGTTTATACAGGCAAGATATCTTAGTGTCCTTACTTATTTATACTTTAAAGTGAATCAATACAGAGAGATGCTCTGATATGAATTTTGTAATAATAGAATTATTATGTTATTACTAAATTGATATAATAAATGTTGTTTTGTTGACTGTAATACATTAAAGGATATTTTGAAATTACACTTCCTATAAGTACTTTCAAAAGCCCATTTTAAGTCTATTTTTGATAGATTTCAGCTGTTCACAATTTAGTTAGTTCTTGTGTAGTACACAAATGATACTAGAATTTGTGCTGTTAAATATGGGACCAAAAACTGTACTTTTAATTAAAGCATTGTTAATGTGTTTATATAATATGCAGGTTCCTGATTCAGTTTCTTAAATTGCTTTTATCATGTTTTAAAATGCCTTTATAGTCTGTTTTCTTTTCTGTTCTCTACAACATCTCTTGAATATTAAAACTAAAGCTGTTGAAATGTGACTTATACTCTCTTTCATGAGGATACTATTGAAAATCTAATCAGTAGAAATAGCTCTAATTTTCTTAATACTTTCAACAAAAATTTGAGAAAATTAAATTTTGTTCAACCCTTTAAACTTGAGATTTTGTTTTAGTAATCACAAAAATCATCTTATTTGTTCATTTGCAAAATATTGCCATAATTGATTTTAAGGCCCAACCTTTTAAAGGAGTAAAAGAATACCATATTGTGTTTAATTACTGGTAATGCCATTGTATTTCATCCTTCCCTTATTTTGTGACATCATATTAGTTATGATGTTTGCCTTCAACCACCATTAAATAAACCTATGAGAAGAAATAAGCTCCTGGCTGCTTGGCAAGAGGCAACATTAAGTTTTTCAGATTTTTTAACTTTTAGCAGTTTCTCAGTTGTGAATTCTTTGGTATCCTAGTTATCGAACTCCCTGCAAACGAAGTCTGTCTGTCTTCTAGACAAAACTCAACATCCTTTGTTCGGAGTACACAAGATAAACAAATAGCGAGTATGTGATTTCAACGTATCTTTTTATTCTTCATACATTTTGCATGGACATATACATCGACAATCGATTCTCTACAAATAAAAAATTAATTTTGTTTGTAAGAATATGAAAATAAATAAATGAATACACATTTCATGTAATAGATTTCAAATTAAGATAACATTTACTTTAGACAAAAAGTACAAGTACTTAACAATCATAAATAAATAAATTTAAATTACAGTCTCTTATATAATAAATAAAAATTAATATTCTTGTTTCACATTCAACTTAAAGTTTAAATAAATATGTATAAAAAACAAATCTTATGTCTTACCGACTATAATCTTTTTACATAAATATGTGTACATCCGACATCTACAGAATTCAAAAATCCAATGCGGCCCATCACTATGCGGCCCATACAACTTAACACCATAGAAAAAACGTAACGTCACAAGTCCGACAATATACGTACGGGAACATGTGTGAATAATTGGCGCCGCTAAAAACGTCGGCCAAACGTAAAAGTACATTTCACCTATATATGACTATGTATTAATCAAACGACATAATATACTGAAAAACAACATGTGTACAAAAAGTTTAAAATTTAACTTAAATATTACTAATGAACTACATGTTCATTACAGCTGGGAATCTTAGTGAGTCGTGAGAATTTTTCACGTCAGTTTCTTCTTTTAAAGTTATTCGTGAACAATCATTATGCCAGTAAAATATTTTCTTTAGAGAAATACATTGGTAAAGAAAATCATACATTTTGTTGTAACTGTCAGTTGATTGCAGTAGATCTTCATCTGAGATTTTCAAGCCTGTTCACTTTCTCCACCTGGAGGTTATAGTCCGTTTAAGACTTTCCTTTAACTCTGACTCTGAAATGACTTGCATGTATGCTAGATTGGAAAATGGACAATGCATTGGGTGTTTTTAAAGGGGCTGGAACTTCTGAATCTTCCAGACCACTTGAGTTCACTCTTTATTTTTATGGGGTCAGCATTGTTCATAGTTATATGTTTATTTTTTTTTTTATGTAAAGTATGTGTCGTATTCTGTTTTGTTTATGTTCTGGAGATTGCTATGTCTTGTCTGGTTTGTCTTTTTTTTTAGCTTCCATGAGTTTCTGAGTTTTGTCATGATTGTGGTCAAAGCAGTGGCGCTGTTATGATCTCCTGATAGAAACTTATTGTAACCTGTTTACCATTGCTTTTCGTTCTTGGTTATAATTTGGTTATAGGTGTTAATGTAATAACATATAGTCCAGTTTTGGAAATCCAAACTCTTGAAATTTTTCAGAATTAAATTAAATTTAAGTGAAAAAAGCAAGAAAAGAGAGTCAAATATTGCTAGATATATATACCTTGCAATATTTGACTCTCTTTTCTTGCTATATATCTGGCAATATTTGACTGTCTTTTCTTGCTATTTGTCACTAAAATTTAAACAACTGTGAATTAATGAAGAACAAATAGAAATTGTAAATTAGAAATGCTTGGCTCTTTTACAGTAATATCATGAGAACAAGAGATAGAGTTGTTTGTGATGGTATGATTGATTATGTGACGGCCATTTAAAAATTCCATATAACACACAACCCAACATCTACATGCCTTCAACAATTGACATTCATTCACAGAATAAATCTAGCTGTAAAAGTCATAAAAGATCAAATGTGAAGCCTTACAAATATAACAATAATCAACTAGTTAAGCTTACAATGGAAACCAGGTAACAGTTAAACACAAAAACAACAAAATCTAGTAGACTCAAGTTCCTGGATTGGGACAAAAACAAAAAGTAAATGGCAGGATTTCAACATTTTTGTGAATGCTCAACTTCCCCCTAACTTAAGACAATAGTATCAGCGTGACCAAATGACATTAAAACCAACTGAAAAACTAAATGTTGATATGTATCAATTACAAATAAAACAAGAGAACAAGATAATCTGACCTTGAAAATATTTATTGTTTCTGGCAGCTAGTTCAAATCAACAATACCAAAAAATCTAAAAATACAATTGATAATTTGGCTGGTTTTCTTAAACTAAGATCAAAACACATCTAGCTGTATTAGTGGATAAAAAATCAATAATTGCACAAGAAAAAATGTATTGAACAAAATAGAAAGTATTGACAACATGTAGGACAAAAATGATACAAAAAAATTACCCGGTAGGACTTAAGTCTACAAAACAATTTGTCTCTGATAATGATATTAATCATTATGATCCCTCATGCAAAAGAGAAGGTTAAATTCAAAACTGCACAATGAACAACATGAGTATTTCTAATATTACTAATACATGTATTAATACGATCAAAGAGTTAGCTAGCCCTTGTCACTTTCTTTAATGGCGAATGATTTTGAAAAATGACGAAAACTTTCTCCTACAATTCATCACTTCATTTTCTAAAATCATGAGTATTCGGAGGAATTTGGCCATTTCTACCTCGTTAATTAAATACTCTAATTAGATTTCAGATGCGGCTCTTATGACATAGGTAATTAAATGAATAATTGCCCCAGGTTAAAAGGCCAGTGAGATCGATGATTGAATGTCACACTTCAACGGCTATTGTCTAATCCAGCTAAATAAACAAGTATTTGATGATTAATTATGCACGGGACACACTTATTTCAATCACACTGTGAAAAGTAACATTGTTCAAATGTATTTATTATTTTTAACAATCACTGACCTACAAACAATGTTTTCCCGCTATTTTGCAGCTGGGTTAATGGTAGTCATGTGATATTCCAAAAATAAAGCCAAATACCAGCACTTCAAACAGTAATTTAATTGAACCACCAAGAAACATTTATTTTCTTGAGATTAATATAAAAGTGATTTTTATCTGAAAATGTCTTCTTGCTTTGTCTAAATTTGCAATTAGATATCTGTAATATTAAATCATCCATTATTGGAGCACCACATCATATTTGAAAACACAGATACACACATAAATGTAGGTCATTGTAGTTTTCTAAATTAAATGTGACAATATAATTTCTCTATTTTATTCAAAATTAATGTTTAGAAAATGAGAAAATTAACAAATTCAGTAAGGGCATACAACTTCTTTCTTCTAAACTATCAATGATAATATACATTGTACAAAGAATGTACCCAAACTACCAGATTGTTATAATGGATTTATGTTGTACACAAAAGTGACTAATGATCTCAAAATCCTAGCAAAATCCCTTATTTCGATAATACTCATATTAAAAGTACCAAAAAATTCAAAGGACAACATTATCATGATCTCTGTCCACACATTCAGACATTGCATTCACAATATCTGTACTAACACTGGAGCTGCAGGGTTTGGCAAGACAAAAATTGTTTAAAACATTTTTTTAATCTTTACATCTACTGGTATCTGCATCTAATGCAATGAACTGGAAATTGTTAGTTCAGTTCTTATATCTTTATACGACCGCAAAAATTTGCGGTGGTATTTTGGTATGATGCTGTCCTCGTTGTCGTCGGCGTCTGTAGACAGGTTGGTTTCTGCACGATATTTTTTGTTCTAGTAAACCAATCCTTTTAATATTTTGGGACATTGATAATTGGTTCTAAATAAAGGTTGGTATTGATTT
>JAULBM010288409.1:0-15967 GCA_032357055.1 Geukensia granosissima | reverse complement strand
TGTGTTTCGTTTCATTTTGTTGGCCATGGTCTTGTCTGTCTTCTTAGTTAACGATTGTCTGTCCCTTTGGTATCTTCAAATTTCTTTTTTAAAATGTTAAATGTTTATATATATATGTATTTCAAATCGTTATTATGTTAGTTAAGATGTTGAAAGATTTTTTTTTTGTTCCTGAGAAAATTTATTCAGAACAACTCTTGACGTGTTTGCTCTACACACTGTAACAAACACTGAGGTTTTGCTTATGTAATTAAGTTCTCGAGTTATCCGTGTTTCAGCTTATATTAGTATAAAACGACAAGGAAAACGTATGTCCTTAACTTTGGAAAGAACTTTGTTATTACTTACTATGCGAAAACATTTTGCACATTTTTGGACATTGCATGGAGAAGTTTGTGTAAAGCAACATCATTTTTATGTTAAAATATTATGGCACAGTTGTGTTGAAGCGAAATGTTAAAAGAGGAAGAATATAAAGGTATGTGTTGTGTTGTTTAAAAGACGCGGACATACGCAAAGGTCAATGTTTACAAATGTTTTTTTTTTTCGTTTCGTAAAGTCATGTCAGATTTGTTATGTAGTTGAACATTGACATTATGGTAAGAGAAGTATATTTACAACAGCAGAACCAAGGTAAAGCATTACCATTGATCCAACCGGACAGGGACTATAATAAAACAAGTAGGACACGAACAAGGAAATAGAGATTGAAATCCGGATTAATGCTAGATCTTTATTTAAATCCTATAAAGGGACAAACTGTTAAATATGATAAGTAGTAATGGAATAGAGCACAGATGAAACGCTAGGAACCAAACACTTATAACATATTATATTAAATCAAAAGTAGAAGAATATACAACTTAACAGGGGATTCACTTTATTGAGTCCACGCCGCGGTGGAGAAAACCCCCGTCATAAATTGAAGAAAGGAAAAAATATTAGGATAATGTAATGCAGACTGCAAAAATCAGATCTTACCATGTATTCAATAAAAATTCAAAATGTTAAAACATCTTCAAAAGTCTCCATAAGGTCTTGGACAAAATTAGAATCCCACTTCTTGTGACGAGATCTATATCGCCCATATTAAAAAGTAAGTGAAAATATAAAACGACGAATAAAAACTAAAATATTTATAAATATGAAAATAAAAAAAATTGTATACGAAATCAATCCAGTAACCACGAGTCCCGACTTGGAACTGGCAAATGTATCATGTAATGGGATTACATTAGTTTTGATGGATACAAACCTCCGTTTCAGTCCTATTAGTTTCAATATCTATACTATCTAGCGTCTTTATATATTTGGTTACAAATTATATCTGAATAATCGTAACCGTCTAAATGCTTTAATTTTGTTTCCTTTTTGCCAAAAATGTCTTATGTCATGCACATAAATGTATAGAATTTCCCCATGTTATTGTTTCATTAACTCAATATCACAGTGGGGTGTCTTAATATGTATCTGAAAGCACATCCTTTGTTAGAAAGAATAATATTAAAAACAAGTGTTTGAATCATTTAATGTTTAGTTTTGTATAAGATTCGTATAAAAATCAACAACATTTCACTCCCTGAGAACAACAACTATAAAGGCATGGCATCGACGATGTTAAAGCATTATAATTCTTTCTTTATGTTCATAGCACATCAATGTACGAAAATATCGACATATCTGATAAGTTTATCGCAACACAAAATAGAATTATCAATGAATCTGTTAAAAAGTAAATAAAACATCAAAGTCTATCAAACACGAACAATGAATTACAATGAAGAATTAAAAGTAGGAATTTTTGTTGACAACCAAGTCATACAAATCTTTACTTCTACAATACAACTCTGAATTATTCTTTATCTACGGGTGGCTACAACATGACTAGAACTGGCACATTTAATAAAACAATATTACTATAAATCAAGAAATTCTACTTGGTCCTCACAGCTACCGTCAGAATCTTGCAGAGGTGGCGTTTTTGACGGTGATGGTGCTGATGGTCTGTCTGGTAAATCTTCATTAAAAAGGGGAGGTAACATAGACTGTCTCGGCTTTAAGCATTTACTTTGTCTTGGAGTCGGTAGTGACCATGTTCGATGCAAATTACTTTTTTGCCTAGAAAGAATTAAACAGTCATTGCTAAGTTTTATCTTTGTAACAGGGTAAAAACTGTCTTTTGTTTGCTGACGTGTGATTGTTAAAACCTCTTTGATAATTCTGTCTTTTTTAGGATCAGATACCTTATTTGCATAAATAATTTCGTTACCTAAATTATCGTCGTCACAATCGTCATTTAATCTATCTAAAAATCCAGAATCATTTAATCCAACATTCACACTTTGTCCTATTTCCGGAAGTGGCGCTTTCCGTTGAAGGCCAGTAAATGTTGGCTGTCGATTCACTTGATATTCCCTTACGAATCTTATGAAATCTTCAGTGCCCGGATCAGGTCTTCGTGTCGGCACATTTTTCCTTGGATTTTTCCTACTAGATGGAGATTTAGTCCTTCTTCGTCGATCACCATGCATCCTGTCCATTTACGTTTAAATGTATCCTAGTGCACCTTCATCCTGCAAAAATAACAAGGTAAACATTTACAAATATTTCGTAGATCATCTTTCAAGAATTGCGAACTTGAGAAACGGATACATCAATGGTTTTTTAACATTCATATCACTGTAATAAAATAAAAGTGTGTACTTTTACCACTGACTTGCATTTGAAACTTATTCAGCGAAATGTAATTATATAAAAACATATTTCAGTTACAAAAATCATGCCCAATTTGAATAGACTAAGATTTAAATATTTATCAAATAATGTGTGCAATTCTTCTTCTATGATTGAAGATGATATAATATTTTAGTGTTGGCCAATCACTTTAGGAACCGCTTAATTCTTATTATAAAACATATCACAAATAACAGAATAAACTGAAGAAGATTGTTTAAATGTGGATTTTACCAATCATCCTCTAAAAAAGTCTGTGGATTATTCCAAACATGGTAATATTTTTATGTAAACCGACACACTATAAACAAGATGTGCCCATTGGGTTAAATTGACAGATACCCCAAAAAATTACAAAATGAGTCGCGTCTAATCAGTATTAATGAAATACCGAATTTAGATGTTTCAAGCAAGGTTTGGCTCAATTTGGCATAACGAACTATAAGAAATAATTCTTTAAATATCAATGGAGCAAGATTTTTTTTATAGCTGTCATTTTTCTTTTTCAATCAGATTTAATAAAAAAATACCACGGACCTTAAAAAGATGCCGATCATTACGTTTCAGTTTTCTGGGTTGGGAGGTTTCAGAGAAATAAATGCCTTAAAATCGGCTCATTAGAAAAAAGAACTTCCAGTAAAGGATATGCGTGTTCTTACATCAAAACAAATTCTGAATATTTTTTACAGGATCTCCCACAGTTTCTTCTACTTAAAATTCAGTTCATGTGGCACACGAGGTTTTTAATTTTTAATCAGGTAATCAGAAATAAAAATTGCCCACTGATGCCAATCTCGACGTAATAAACCATCTTTATAAAAGAACTAAGAAAGATGTTTCTTACAAATTTTTAATTCTTGGCCTAGCATTAAAAAATAACGAGCATTCAGAACTATGAGTTTTCTATTGGACTAGCATTAAAATAATAACGAGCATTCAGAACTATGAGTTTTCTATGACAGTCTTGATTATTTTCCCATCAACAAAAATTAGAAACATTTACTAAAGACACCAGTTGATGATTGATATTCATTTCAGTGGATTTAGGCAGTAGAGTTTAGGCAAATAGAGTAGACATTTGACAATTAGCCAATCAGAAACGGCGGTCATAATTGTTAGCCGATTGGGACAGAGGAGGAAACTTTAAAAAGAACCTGTCAAAATTGGGGACATCTCTCTTATTTGTTTGAACACAAGTCTCTATCTCTTTAATCTATTATTCATCAGAATAATTTTGGTAGCCATCCTGAACAAAACCACATTTTCGGGCAGACCTTTTTTTATCTCTGAACAAATGACCTATTATTATTTTTTTGTATTGGCTGGACACCCAATGACAACGAAATGCAGTCAAACTTTTTATATGACCCACAATCAAACAAACTGGCTATGAAATACATTAAGATAGGCTATATGCATGCTAATCCATCTTGATTGTTCCCAAACAGACTCTCGTTTTGTTTGATTTTTGTTTGTTTGTCGGTTTTTCTTTGGTATTGATAGATCCTGGAATTAGTGAACTAAGTATAAACCAAACATATTTTAAGGGGTTACTTTGAATTTTAACCTTTTTTTCTAATTATATGAAATATCCTACTTAATAGTTTAGTAGAATATGCAAGAAATCTACTTTTATGATCTGGTAGTTGAAATGTAACCAGGGATACGTCTTATTTCCTCACTGGTTGTCCCATTCTTAGCTAGTTTTCTGTTTGCATTTATTAAGTGAACATGTTACTCAATATTACAATAGATTAATTTGCATTTCTAGCTCTCTTTTTGGATCATACAGTAATTCTTTTTTATTTGTTGAAGACAATCTCATTAAAGGATACGTGACATTTATGAAAATTTGCCTGATTTAAATGAGAAAACTTCCATTTTCAAACTTAGATTGATAAGTTTTATACAAACAAAGGAAATTGTTAGTATATTTGCAAACATTTTAAAATTTTGATATAAAATAAACAGTTCATTGTAAACTGCATTGACGAAATCGCCATCAGTCAGGTATAAAGTTCTAGGAATGTTTGTTAACTAAAGGTTGTTTTATTTTGTGTACATTACAATGACCTTGTTTTCTTTGACTATAAACGGTACTTTTGCACTAAATCCAGCCGGATGAATATTTTGATTGATGTCTTAGCTCAAAATAACCAGGCTTGTTATCAAATGGACTAGCTGACAGAAACAGCGAGTAATTTCTCGAGGTCGGTACATCTCGTATTCTTTTGTTTAATTTGTTTGTTTGTTTGATTGGGGTTTAACGCCACTTGGTGGAAGGAAGCCAAAGTAATCGAATAGAAACACCGACCTTGGTTTAATTGTTTAATTTGTTATTGTCTATGTACTATTTATCGAAAATTTTGTGCACTTTATGTGCCTGTCCCAAGCCACTTATTTGGGCGATAGTTGTAACATTTGAATATCGTCACATTTCATGTGGAGGGGGCTTTTACAGCTTGCCGTAGTATATGAACATGTGTGTCTTATTGAAGGCCTTAGGGCAATTTGTAGAAGTTTTGTGATTCACACGTTTTGGATGACTGTCTCATAGACATCATACCACATCCCCTTTTCTATATAATAATACCTGACACTGACAGGACTCTAAATGCTAAGACAAATTCGAAGATCGACTCCGACTCAATATAATGATATTTTGATTGGTGTTAACGTAACCCAAATAAAAGTGAAATAAAAAAATGAAACAAAATTATCTTTTGACGTTTTTCTACGTCGAAAAAAATTTCTTCTTAGAAACTATGGCAAAATTTGCCTAATTGATCCTGAAGTTTTGGACGCTTTTTATAATTAAGACAGTATATATTAACACAAGTTGGCTAGGGAGCGATACAGACTTGTTGAATAGCGAGAAGCAAAGGAAAAACAATTCATATATCACTGAACATGTGAGCACAGTCTTTACTTTGAAAGTAGAAATATTTCCCGTTTTCTATACTTAACTGATTTCGATCACAAAAGGAACATATCTAATAAAAAGAATCAAACTTTGATTAGGACCCAAAAGCAATATGCTCAAAAGTTCAGCAAAACGTGTAACTTGTTTTAACTTATTACGATTGTTCATCTGAAAAATGAGATATTGATTCTTAACCATTAAATGCGATTTTTAAGCATACCTTTATATTTATATATGTTCTAACAGAATCCAGTAATATTTTCATGTTGTTAAATCACGGCATGTGAAAAACGTCTAGCAAAATTTTGCAAATGAAGTTTGAATGGCTACAAGGTTATAATTTTGAGGTTACATATTCTAATAGGGTTGTGTAAGTGTGGTTTAATTGCTACTTGTGCTTTGATCTTTCCAACTATTATAAGTAATTATAATCAAACGAATGTCCTATCATAGCAATTTAAATATCATTGAAATTATGGTAGCCGTTTTTGAAATCTTCCTACAGTAAAAACTACTTAAACGTATTAAACTAACGAACCAACTATGATGATCTTGTGTTAATTTTCGTCTAAAAAACAAAATTGAATGTTGTCACAACAATGATTGTAAATATATCCAGGAGTACAATGAAGATTTAGAACCCCCCCCAAAAAAAAAAAACTGCTTGAAAATAATATATATATATATATGCATCAAAATTTATGAATTGTTTAATATTTGTGAACTCTATGAATGTCGTAAGGAAAACCAATAAAGAAAAACAAGATGTTATGCTGGAACAACGCTACAAGGTCAGAATTTACTTTTTAGAAAGTAGAAGAAAAATTGACGTAAGATATGATCTCATTTATTATTTACTTGAACATAAAACCAAATCAATATTCAAAAGTTTAAAATGATAAATTATTAAAAAGTGCAAAAGTCTCAATTCTCACTAATAAACAGGATATGTTCTTAACTTTCCTTCTAATTGATTTTGTCCCCTAAAATAAGGTATTTAATGATAACAAACTTTACGTAAAGTATTTATGAAGGCACTAGCTAGGCCATTTATATAAAAACAATATCTGGCGCATATTTGGACCTTTACCTCAAAATGTTACTTGATACTTATATCATTTGTGTCGCTTGAATTTTGTCAAAGCTGCATGTTGCGAAAGCAAGACATACAGGGGGTGCTAAATGTATTTGGTCACTGCAATTTTCCACTATATGATTCACATAAAACTACAATTTCAAAAAATCTATTTGTGAAGTCGTGCCCAATTTTAATAAATTTTATTCCATTTAAAGCAGAAATTTTTGTAGTTTCATTGCTTTTCAACATTTTATTTCCCGATTTATTGTTTCAAAGAACCGATGATTTATACACAAAGTAAAATTTTGGTGTTACAATTTTTGCTTTCATATATACACACAAAAATAAACTTTCAGTTTAAGTCATTGCTGCTTTAATCTGAGGATCAGAAAATTATTTCAAAATACACAATGAAACTGTAAAATTTTCTGTGTTTAATGGAGAAATTTTATTTAAATAGGATAACAAAGGACTTCACAATAATGTTTTGAATAAATATTATTTTATATGAAATATATAGTGAAAAACAACGGTAACCGAATATTTTTGCACATCTCTGTATATAGAGATCCAGAAATCCGTCAACTTCAACAATCTGGTGAGCCCTAATTAAAATTTTCTTGAAAGAAATTCTTGAAACACACTTATCCAACCCCCCCCCCCCCCCCTATTTCTGTAATTTGAGAGAAAGTGTACATTGTTTTTTCTTGTCAACCATAATATGAACGTGGATTTGTCATTCCACTGTCCGAGCGGGTTTAACCTTGCCACATACTAATGTGCCTGTCTCAAGTTAATGCGTGTCGGAATTTTTACTTTGTAGTACGTTGTAGTGTTACTCGTTTTACGTTGTAAATTTAACTGGACGATTTATTTGCTTGCATTTAAATACCATCCAAGAAATCCTTATAGAAGCTGTTTTACAAAAAATAAAATCTGGGACAAAAGTCTGAAAAAGTTAATCTTATTTTTCACATTTGAAAGAAAGGTGTAACTATAAATGTAGTTAAATTTTTGAAACTTTAATAAAACATAGAGAAATGTGTACATTGGACACGGATGTCCCCGCTGCGACAAAAAGAAAGTAGACACGGACGGTACAACTCAACACACCAAATATCATATCAATATAACATACATAAGCCGAGAAATCTGTGACGAAAATTTTACAGTATGGAAAATCCATCAATGCCTCTGCACACAGGAAGTAGACAAACGGCAGACCTGAAAAGGGGGAGGGTCACGGTACACCCCCCTGATGATACTTCAGCCCAAATATCAAATCAATCAAACATACATACGATAATTAACGGACGTACACAAAGACGAGGGTAAAACTTAATGCCCCCGTCGCCTCAAGGCGGGGCATGATCATTAAATATTTACAAAAGTCCTTTAAATATATATATAACATATTTAATAAAAGTATTACTAAATTTTCATCTTCCCCCATTTTTTTCAGATAAATGGACTTCGTTTTTTTACTGTGAATCCAGGATAGCCCTTATAAGGTTTAAGTATTTTAAAAACAGGTATAGTTTGGACAAATCTTTTGAGATCTAACAAAACTCGCTTTAAAGGTCCTTTATGTTAAAAAATATTATCAAAAACAGACTTTAGACATTTCCGTCATTCTTAAAATGTTTTAACAGTTAATTGGACTTTTTTCCATTTAAATGATTTAACATTGCCCTAAGTAAGACATACTATTAACCGTCTTTGGAATTGACAAGTTACAAGCGTTCTGGTGCCACAGTTTATCAAAAGGTATAGATTTGATTCCGGTAAGGGTTGATACAATATGGCAGCAAGTTTAGGTGATTTGTACCTGAGACTTTTTTCTGCATAAAGAGATGTTTAAAAAAGCTTATAATTTGTTGGTATAATTGATTTAAAATTAACATTTAGTTGAACTCCATTATCTTGTGATTTCGCCGAGAAGAGAAAAGCAAACAACAACCAAAAAAAAAAAAAAAACAAAAAACACACAAAAAAAAACAAAAAAAAAAAAAAAAAAAAAAAAAAAAAACAAAAAAAAAAAAAAACATGAGGAATAATTATATGCATTGGATTAGTACGCTGAGACTTGAAAAACTATAAATTCATCAGAAGCCGAGCGATGTGTCGCATTGACCAAGTTGTTAAAATTTGCTAATTTTACATTTTTTAAAATGAAGAATTCAATAACGTTATATCAAAATGACTTCAAGCCTTTCAAAAAGTCTTTATCAAATTAAAATAAATCTTTATGAAAATATAAATTAAATTTTAAGCAAAATAAATGTGTTCTTACCTTTAAAACGCTGTCACCTTTCAGTTTAAGATACACTTTGTCGTCATATAATAGTTGCCGGGCTCCTTACAGTGATAACACTTTCACGTACAAACGAATGTTATTGATACGAACTTGGATCAATGTACACGGATATTTAACTATCGTTTTATAATATGAAAATAATTTCCAGTAATAGCGCGCATATTACTTCTGCTTTACGTATAATTTTTGCAGTTGACCTGTATCAATTGACTTACACCAGTATTATTAGCAAACGATTTTTATTCTGCGCAAAGGAAATAAACTTGTTTGAACACACTTGTCCAATTATTTGTCTTGTATAAGTTGTTCAAACAAAATGGTCATTTAGAACGATATTATGCGGTTCTTGGTCATACAAGTACAAACGTCAAGGTTCTGAATTGCTCATATGTATGTTAAACGACAGAAGCACTTCCCCAAACTTGACGACCTTGATTAAACAGAAAGGAAACCCGGGTTTGATCTTGACAAACATGTGAACCCTGTAGACCACAAGGATAAATGTCATTTAAATATTCATTAATTCGAATTACTAAATTATGTCAATTTGTGTATTTTGGTTTTCATTTTTCAGTTTAATATGAGATCGGTATATTCTGCTAATTGAATTTTATTTCTAAAATTGCAGTCATTAGTCGGAATTTATTAAAATGAAACCAATTAAATATCTTTTTAAAAATATTTTGAAATAATTTTAAATATTTGTTATATTCATGGAAGAGCATGATTTTACAGTAAAAACTACTAAAAAGTCACATTCACAACAAAGAACTATTAACAGATATCAGTGTAACCTTTTTTGAAAACCTTTTTTGAAATCGGGTTAAGAATTACTAAAGGAGTTTTACATGAAATGTATAGTTTTTATCGTTTGGTAAAATTTTTATGTTACCGCTCTCTATCTATTTAGACATTTTGTTGTATTTTTGTTACGGAAAATAATTTGATAATGTACTTGAGGCATTTTTACCCCCCCCCCCCAAAAAAAAAAATGTCGATTTAAAGAACGTGGCCCGATATTTGCCCTTTTGGGGAAAAACTTGATAGACAACATTTTCTTTTATAAACTGCATTAAAAATATAATTTTCTCTGAAAGATGCAAATCCCTGCCCCTTAATCAAATGTTATAAGGATATTAAAACAAGCTTGTTTCAAACTTGGTATCAAATTATGGCTCCTTTCCATTTAGTCGTATTCTAAAGATGAATGCAATTAATACGAAGACGTACAAAAAGAACTTGCACAAAGAATAATAGCATAAAAGAATTCACGCATTTTTATACTTGAAATATATTTAAAATAACATAGCTGCACGGTGGCGTCAACCTTTTGCAGTTTTTCAATAGTTTTTTTCGTTTGAAATATTATTTATTGGGTGACCCTCTGTATGCTTTATGTTTTATGTTTGATCTCTTTGTTCCTTTTCATTGAAGCTGGGATAAAGTTTGAGTAGTTTGTTGACAGATACTATTTACAGTATCCTAACTACAGGAGATATCTACTCTTAACGAATAGTTGCTTGTAGACTTAAGTCTTTACTCAGATAACATTCAATAAATACTAAAATCATATTTAACTGTTGTAGTGGCCGGTCATCATATCTTAAAAGATTTCTCCGTCTTTTGTGCCCAACATCGATTTTTATGTAAGTGGTTCTACAGTCAACCTTGGACAAAAGGCGATCCTTCATATAAAGTAAATAATGTTCCTTTTCAATTGACAAATTAAGTAAATAAGAAAACACTGATCTATGGGTTAACTAATTATATACGAAGGGACGGAATTATACCAAAATATTTACTTTTATAGTAAACGTGATCCACTTGGTTGACTTGAATGTCATTTTGTTGTCAAAACTGGGGAATTTAAAGCCAATTTCCCCAACTAACAATCAATAAACAGAACAATTATTCTCGCTTTTATGTTTCTGTAACGATATGAGCAAAGGTTCCAACAGACATTAAAACCAAGTGAGGCTCTGACTTGTAATAAATGATTTTTAAGCCTCTCGTAAATATCCGACACATCGAATAAACTGCCACAGTTAGGCTTTTTGCAGAAACATCAAAAAGTTGATATGACCGTGACTTCCTTTTTTTCATGGTCTGCATATACATGCAGGGTACCTTCTATCTGGCGCCTATTTAGCTGACTTGACCAAAAGGGTCATGTGAGCTATTGCCACCATTCTGCGTCTGTCCGTCCTCAATATACGTTAAAGTTTTCCTCTGAAGTCACGTGGGTTAATTGGTACAATTTTTGCAGGAATGCTATTGGATGATTATCTACAAAAGTTCCATGCTGATGAAAAATTGACCTAGAGTGTAGACAATCTATTATTAATAGCTCTTCTTGTTGGAAACTATAAGCCTGATTGAATAGTTTCCTTTATGCGAAAGATCTTAGGGTACTCTTCTACAAAATGTATGTTGTTTACTTCGTTTAATGACATCTCGTTTTGAGAGGCTTTATGCTTTATCATGAGAAATCTCACCCTGAGCTTGCTTTCAGTAACTGCGATCATTCATTAGAGATGTATCTTCTTTTGGCATGTACTGTTGTTTAATATATATTTATACTGTAATTCAGGTACTCTAGTCCAATTGGGTGACCTTCTGTTTGATTTTTATAGTTCTTAGATTACTACTTTTCCTCGTGGAACGTTTAGTACCCACTGAACCCACTACATGACTTATGTGCCTGTAACAAGTCAAGAATTGTGGTCATAGTCTTGACTTTCCGTTTAATGTTTTGTTACATGTACATTTTTGATAATATTCAGGTAAGAGCAATATTATATTACGCCTAAACGATTTTTTATTTGGGGCGATTTAGAAAATTTCACAAAAAGTGGTTCTCCACCCTTGTTGGAGGCCTTTTTCTCGTGGTTGGAGTGCAGTCTCTCCGACATTTACCCCATATCTTTTCATTTTCATAAGTCAGTTTAAAAGATTAGCTGTGTGATTGATTCTTTAATGGACCTCTACAAAAGTAATGATACTCGTTTCGATCGGAAATTTTCAGCCATATTCGTTCTTAATTTAGTGCAATAGAAAATTGGTTCAAATTTTATTTGTATGAGACATTTTAGCCATTTAAAGGGTGTTTGTTGTGTGAATGATCCTGAGATGGTTCTCGCCAAGTCTCAAATTTTATAGTAAAACTATCTCGATTGGAGAAAACAACGTTTATCAGTTGCTTACAATCTAAAATAATTTATTTGAAAATTCGGCCGATAAGCCCAAGTATTTCTAATTTGGAATCTTCACAAATCTTTACTTTGGTACAGCTGGTAGTGAGGAGTCTTTATAGGTCTTGTGTAGTGTCCCTGAAGTCTTAAAATGGGTGGAACGAGTAGTGCCGTGTCATTACATGTGTTAACATAGGTAAAAATAGTAAAGCTGTGAAGTTATTAGGTCATACGGATAGATCAAGTATCATTGTCCAAAATATTTTCAAGATATACGGGTAGATCTAGTAGTACTTGCAATTTGTATGCTTTGATCTAGTAGCTGTGAAGTAATTGCAAGTAAATTTAGCAATCGTGAAGTATTTGCAAGTCAGATGGGTAGATCTAGTTGTCGTTAAAAGAATTCGAAGATACCAAACAGGCAGATATTATTCGTTAGCTCAGATGACAGTAATAACTATGGCAAAAAAATGAAAAGAAAGGCAAACTTAGTATGTTAGTATACATAACATAACACTGATAAGTGAAGCTGGAATAATACCAACCCTAGGTGCTCTGGGACGATAAGCAACTCTTGCTCCACTAATGTCACCCGTCGCGTTACTCAGTAGGGAAAGGTGGTGTTTAGTCACAATCGATGTTGATCACAACCGGTTAAGGAACGAATTTGTAGTCACGACAGTATGGAGATATCTATTGTGATTTGTGAATAGATATATTGTACCGGTCAACCAAATCATGATGTCGGCAAATAAATTCTCGGAGAAGACTTTAATTTTTCCATGAGAAATTATTGGTTCATTAGCTTTTTCGTCAGCAGGAATCCATTATAAATAAAATCAAGATATAAAGCACAAGCCCTGGGGGAGTGTATCAACTGGGAAATATACGCTTAATATATGCAGGTACGACTGGAACATTGCTTCACATAAGCGGAAAGTTTAATATTGGAAAATAAAAGTCATCCGTCTTGTTAATAAGTTTCGCTCTTAACAGCCCTAACTGAAAATTTCTAGGTATGTAGCAGATCTTCATGTTTCTGTAGTGCCTTTGATTTTAAGTTGAATGGAAAATTAAGAATTATTAAGTGAAAGAAGATCATCTGTGTAGCGTCATGTAAAACCCGAAGATAAAGCCAATGTTTTTTTCTCTGAAAAAGGCTCTGTATGAATTCAGCTTCATAGGAATACAGGAATAAAGGAATAAAAAAAGACGACATAAACAGCATTCTCAACCGAAAGGAGTGATGACTTTAACCGAGGAGCAATATATTCTTGTCTGAGCAGTTTTTGTGTCAACGACTTAGCTTTGTCCGGAAAATTGCTGTATAGGACACATGTTCTTGAAAAACTTATGAACTGGGTGATGTATATGACATACGCCGGGGCAGCGGGAATGTAACTACCAATGAACGGGATGTTGGCTATTAGTATTGTGTGACGTCTACCTGAATTGGCTAATTCGGTATGGCGCAGACTTTGGAGTGTTTATTGTGTCTTTAATTTCATTTGGTTGGATGGGGTGAAGAATATCACCAAATCGTGGATTGTTCAGTGAGAGAACATTATCTTTATAACGGAAGCTGTAATTAAAGGTTTTCGGCTTACTTTCTCTTTCTGTGATAGCACTTGAAGACAGTCAGCAGGTACGCTACTGAAGAAATATATCGGCGAGGAGAGTAGAACACTCAGTGCCCGTTTGAATTCGATCGTCACTAAATTGAACAAAGATGTTGTCAATCAGGAAATCTAACATTTTTGTATTATATTTAGAATAAGGTTTGTCCCTTCATAAAACCAAATATTTTTACTTGCATTTGCCATCCCTGTTTAACAAAACAAAGGTGAACTAAACCTTTGAATTTTTCTTTCAGTTTTGACTGAATAATAGTGGTTTATAGGGTGGGAAAATCAAATGTTTTGATGCTATGAAAGAGAATTGAGGGATACAAACAGATCGTTGAGTTTTTTGTATTTGCAAGCCAATCTGTTAGATCAAGGAATTCGAAGATACTAAAGGGGCAGATAGAAATCGTTAAGTCGGAAAACAGACATGACCATGGCCAACAAAATGAAGCGAAAGACAAACTCAGAACACACAACACTACACTGAAAACTAAAGCTGGAGCAACATGAACTGGAAATAGATATTTAAAAGAGTACAGCTACGAACAATCATTCATTTATTCACTTTATCCAGTACTAGGCTAGGAAAATTATCGGGTCAATTTGGTGTTTATAAATGATACAGATGCAATGAACTTATTGTAAAAGGAATAAGATAAACCTTATGTAAGTAAGGATTAATCTAAAACATTTTAGTTGACCTTTAACTTGTAAATCTTCAGTTACTTATCATGTATTTGGTTTGATCTTAGTCACTGTGGGTTTTTAGACAGATATTCCATTAACGTTTGACTTGTTTATATTGGCGTTACTGGTCATTGACTCATAATGAACTTTATGAAGTGTTTCTTTCAAGGCGATTCTGCTTGTCTCTGGCTCATATTTTTAGAAATTTTTAACAGAAAGGTTGGTTGTTCTTTTTTTCGTTTGTCGGGGCTTACGTTTTACGCCACTTTCTACGATATGGAAGAAATATCACGGAGATCATGGGTGAAGAAGCTAAAGCAAACTAAAACAGAACCACTGGATATATAGCCTGTAATACTGTTGTCTGTACAATGTGAGGAACTAACTAGGTAACTGTGAACGTAGATTCAGGTATAAAAATCATGATATACAAGTTGAATCAAATGTTCCATTGAGATTTTTAGAAAAAAAATGATAGCAATGAAAAAGACGTCGCCTACTTTATTTTTTTAGCCATGGAGCATGAGGGCTTACTGTTCTTAACCTCTATTTCGTATAACGTTGTATAAAGAAAATTTGATCATTTTCTTGATTGACGGACTTTGTTATATGTGTGCTTATACGGAAAGGGGATAATCTTGGGATCGGTTTGACAGTAGTGTTTACAAAGAGAAAATTTATTATGTCCTAAATTTAATAATATCAATTTTAAATCTTTATTCTATCTTCTGATTCCGATAGCATCAAAGGATCAGAGCAATATTTGTGTCAATTGATTTATGTATTAGTCGAATGACATGAAGGGTATAATCACAATCCTATATGATAGATTTCACTTTGATTGAAAAATCAATTTTCTGATGATAAAGATATCCAGCTTTTTTACAATAGAGTTTATTACAATTAATAAGATTATGTAAATTGTCCAGAATCCCACGCAAGTATGTCATTTAATTTGAAAGAAAAATGCTATTTATATTAATTCTATTATGATGTGAATACTTATTTGGGAATATATATATCCAGAATTAGTATCGAAACATTTTGGCAACAAACAACTTAATCCATGAGTTCGTGCCTAGAAAACTCTTTGTATGAAAATGAAAAGATATGGGGTAAATTTCAGAAAGACTGCAGTTCAAACACAAGAAAAACTGAGGAAACATACAAATCTAGAGGTCACCAAAATGCTATCAACAAGGGTGGAATACCATAAAAAATCATGTATGCGTAAAATAACGTGCTCTTAACTGAATATTATCAAAAACGTACATGTAACAAAACATTAAACTCAAAGACAAACCTATGACCACAACCCCCGAGGGCGGCAGGTCGTTCGGTTTCTCCGCCTGCAGGTAGAACTCCTGCTAAAGGGGTGTCCGTTAGTTCGAGCGGGATGTATAAATACTCGAA
>JAULBM010288400.1:0-15967 GCA_032357055.1 Geukensia granosissima | reverse complement strand
GCCATATTGGATGGTCAATCACGACCCCGGATACAATTCTGAAAGGGGACCATCCCAGGACCATTCCACCAAAGTTTAGTTCAAATTGGCCCAGTGGTTTCAGAGGAGAAGATTCAAATGTGAAAAGTTAACGGACGACGGACAACCGACAGACGACACACCATGGCAAAATCTCACATTGCCTTTGGCAAGGTGAGCTAAAAATGCTTAAAAAACTTTTGTTTCATTTTTCATTAAGGATCATTTGAAAAAAATCAAAACTGAATGAAAAATATTATAGTTTCTTAAATGATGGTTTGGCCTTTTTGGACTCCTTGTATCTCAATAACAGTAAGAAATAGGTCATGATATACAATGCTTGTTATGTTGGCTTTGTCATGGGTAATACAAAGAATAAAACCCCATGAAAATCAAACAAGAAATAGAAAACTTATATTCAAATATAAGAAAAAATACGTTTTAGTCCCTCTCCAAAACAAAGATGTGGCACACCCTGAAGATTTCACTTTGTCTGTCCTTCAGTTTTGTCTGTTGCTGTGTACAGAGGATTGCTTTGATATTTGGTCTCAAGTGTGATAATCATGAACTCAGTGCCTTTCAGGTGTGCCAAATCACTTTTTCACCAGTGCTTTGAGTTTTTTATTAAAATATTTTGATAATTTGTTGGTTGATAAAAGTGTCTTGTGCTGTGTAAATTATTTTCAAAATCTGCCACGTATCTTTTCCCTGTTGATTTGTTCCTCAAATTTTTCTTTTTGTTTACCGAGGTACTGTTTTTGGGTAGTGCTAGATCACCCAAAATCAATACCAACCTTTTTACAAGTACCAAAAATCAATGTCCCAAAATATTAAAATGATTGGTTAACTAGAACAAAAGTTATTGTGTGGAAACCAACCTGTCTACAGACAAAAATGCAGACGATGACAACAGCACCACACCATGATGTACAATCTTGCAATATCACTTTTCTGCCCCTTTGACCAGTTTTATACAAAAAAATGCTTTGAATAACTTTTGTTGCATTTTTCATAAGGAATCATTTGCAAAAAAATCCATCAAAATTTGTTGAGATATAAATGTTTCAAAAATTAGGGCATGACTATTTTTGGACCCCCTATATCTCAATAACAGTAAGAGATAGGTCATGATGCTTTTGGACTATTTTATATGTTGGCTTTTTCATTGGGAATACAAAGAAAAAAACAAGTGTGGACACAGAAATGTCTCTCCTGAAAATTGGAATTTCTGACAAACAAATGTGGACTGAGCCAAAACAAAAAGTTGACTTGACTGTGAAAATGAGGTCAAGGCCAAATAAAATATAGAAGACTGGCAGGTACCCATGGCCATCAATATCTAAATACTGGGCACAAATTTTGAGGTGAAATTCCATTATGCAGACTTTTCCAGAAAAAGGAATCATACATTCCATCAACCATTAGGATAATGTTTTAGACCCTGTCATTAGGAACTTAGACTCGATCCCAAAAAATCAAAAATGAATTAAAAAAATCAAATTTCCTTTCAAACTTGGTGCCTCCACACTTTGCTTATTGTCCAAGAAAGCTCAAAGTTATACTAACTCAAATTAGATGTTATGCCTTATTTCTTAAAAATGATTTGTTCAAAGTACACATTGTGAATAGTCCCTCCTGCACTAATTGTGGATCAAATATCCAAAATGCTTACATTTCTTTTTTGAATGTTTTGCATACTCTCATATGAAAGAACCTCTTAACTGGCTCCCAGACAATTGCATGATAAATCTTAACCTTTTGACTCTATGAAGCACTGCTCTTTCCACAGAACAGAATGATCTGATATTTAAAGGTGTATTTGACTTTACCAAAAAGTCTGAAAGATTCGTTCTTGTATAGTGCAATTGTCGGAAAAGACAGTAGACACTCACTCATCATTTATCTTAATTTTCCTTTTCAATTTACATATGTATGTTCCAAGGATATCTAACTGTAATTATGTTTGCATGCTTATATTGTTGCTGTTAATATTGTTTTCAGAGAAGACTACATAAGTAGGAATTACTGGGTCTGACCACTTTGCTGATACTTTGTAGCAAATAAAATATGTTTAAACTAAAACTGCAACTATAACATATTTTCCACCAAATTTTATGTCAGTGGACAATCAAATATGGTGTCAGAACTACTGTGTCATCTACTTTCTAACAATAAGAAGCTGTTCCATGCAAGCGTCAAAGAGCAGGGACACAGCATCAGTAAAGGGTCTATTTATTTGGACACCTTATATACTTGTACAGTAAGATAGGTCATGAAACTCATTCGCTTCACTCGTTGTCTACCGCCTACAATATATTACTTTAAATTTTCTATATTAAGCACCGACATATGACATATTATGTCGCACAAAATGTAGCCTCTTGCGATATTTAACGTTGTGAACAAAATTTGATCAGACAAGCCTCGTGTCGAGAGTGTGAATAAGGAGTATGGTATAATGTTAGTTTGCTGATCCTCGTTAAGTTTGAGACTGATATATAATTTTATCAAATATAACAATTCAGTTATCCACTTGTGTGCCTTTATTGCAAATACCTGAAGTAAACCCTGCTGAAATGACAGCGGCATTTTTTCCGGAAGGCCCTGTTTGGAATCGCCGGAAGTAGATTTGCGCATTTCAAACTTGAGATTTCACTAATAGCCACAAACCAATATTACCGTTGGACATAAAACGGATTTTTATATTACGAAAATGCGATTGAGCAGTCATCTTTAATTATTGCCATACAAGAGATATCAAACTGAGACGAAATGCATTTTATTTTGATCTGTTAAGTTATCAAGGTTTAAGAAATTTCTAATCCTTACCTCTGGATCTTCACCCCCTCAGGGACGTATATAGAGTATATATATCTCTATATACGTCCCTGACCCCCTGTATAAGAGGAACCATACGTCTGTATGTAGAACGGTGTGGGCCGGTATATACAGTGATAATTCCTCCACAAGTAGAATATGTGAATAATGAAGTGCACAAATATTTACAGTGTTAAAAACCACTATTTATGTTCAGTTAATACGAGTTTCCACACATGTTAAAAACGGAATCACTATTTAAACGCTTTCGCATACGAGTTTAGCGACTAGTAAATCAGTCTAAAAATTTTCACAGATTATATCGTTAAAATCTAAAATGTCATAGTACTCGACAATAAAAATCCAATTCTACATACGTAAAATCTAAAATTTTTCTCAAGAAATCCGGTACTTAAGAAATAAAAAGTAATGTCTCCATATATCGATCCTAATGCTTTCATCAGAGTTCACAATTAGTTAGGAATTATGTAAAATCTAAGAAAATGTTCACTTAATACATATGAAGTGGTGGTGACCCCAATCAAGTCATACTATTGTCAAAAGTTTATCATAAGTTCCATTGATGCGTGAGTTCAAATAATGTAACCGAACTGCGTGGTTAAGGAAAAGTTTTATTTAGAACATTAAAACTACGAACTGATCTATTGTAATATTTGATATAGTCTTAACAGTTTGCCCTTCTGCCCGCATAATATGTTATGGATATAACGTATTGATGTACCTACAGTTGACATGACTAAATGGTAGCATAGTACCTAAGGCCATCAACTTTTCAAGATCAACATATAATTGAAAGTGAATCTAACAAAAAATCCTTACAACTGTAAACCATCTTAAAATTATATGTACGTAAAATTTGATTTTTCAAAGAAAATTTTGTGGCACTAAATAATGTCCGATTTTCCGAAAATTTCACAATCGGATGCTTCTTTGGGCAAATTATTTTATAACAGAATGCAACTTGGGTTAAAAGGGAATAGTGAACATGAAACATTTTTTAATGTTTAAACTACTGTTATTTTTAAACTGAATATTTTAGAAGTCGCGCCAGTATCAAAAGAAACTAACTTGTAATGTTTATAATTTTCATACTGGTTAATGAAATCAGAAAGTGTGTATTGGACTGTTGTTTACAGATCATTATCTGTCTATGACACGCCTCCTCGTTAATATGCATGATTAGGGCAGCGCACGTGTAGCCATTGCGTCTCTTGGAATGTTAATCACTTGTAAGATATCTTAGCATTAGTAAACAGTAGATTTAGAATTTAATATTTTAGTTTTCACTTTCAAAGAAAAAATAATAATAGATCCCCGAAGTGCAGTTTACGGATCTAACAAACTGGTGGTGTAAACTTCATTAAAATCGGTTGAAATTTTTGGCTAAAATTGTTCATGTAATTTTGCAAAGAAAAGATTATAACAAACGACGTTCTACGGGTATATGGGATATAGTAACGTCACATACGTATATTTTAAATTATGGTGATTAAAACGAGGTAAACATTGCTAGGTGGCAAATTTTTAATAAATTTACCGATATAGAAACTAAAGAAAAAAAAAGTTGTGTAATAATTGTCTGAGATAAACATCCAAAATGTATAAATTACAAACATCTACTAGTTAACCTTAACCCTTCAATAATGGATACCATGCACACTCTAAGGCAATCTAAATTCCCTGAAAAGAATTTAGCATTCAATAAAACAACAGAGTCATATAATAATACAATAATACAATAATTAGATGTAGCTGTTCAAAACTTGTTAACAGTTTTTTTTTTTCAATATGTATATATTAACAATTGTGCAATAGCAAGATATAACCGTCCGACTGAGAGCATTAGTTTGCTGTGTAGGACGTTAATAACTTTCAACCCCCAGCAACATATAGGCAATTGCAGTTTTGATTTAAACCGAATTATTAAACATTGAAAGAGAATTGGAAAGCATGAAAATGTTTTGGGTGAAACAGAAGTATTACCAAATTATTTATCCGACGACTCTACATAGGAAAAATAAAATCTTATAAAAAGTTTTGGGCTTAAATCACTTTCAAAAATGCATGGCACAACAAACCACAAAACATCGATAAATTCAGTTTAAGTTTCTTAAAATCGGTTACTCGTTAATTAAATTCAATTAAAGCAACTAAATTTAAACTCCCCTTTTCCGAGACAAAAATAACAATCATTTATACGAACAATTTATCTTTTTTTTTGTTCTGCTGTGCCATAAATATGTTTGTCAAATAGAATTCAATGCATCAAAGAATTTGAATAAATGTTGAATAAATAAATTTCGCGTAGTTTCAAAAATATTTGTGAGGGTAATGTTTTTTAAGTATACAATTTCATTTTAATTTGTTTTATTGAATAACAAAACAGCTGGTTTGTTTATAAAGACTCAACATAATGTTGAGCTGGCTTAATCTAAGATTGATTGATTGAATGTTGCTTAACGCCCAGTGGCAAGTATTTCATGCATATTCAGGACGAGAGCATATTAATGAATGAGGTTGATGAACCCTGATTTGTACTAGACCGACACGCTGAGCCGGATTTTTAACATGCTAGCTCACGAAAGCAACAGTCCGCAGGAAGACATACTACTAAACCCAGACACAGTATTCTGACTCGACCCAGTCTTTGCTCTTATCCTTAATGCTGCGTGCTTAGTGGAGAAGCAGCAAATACCAATTTTAAAGTCTTTAGTTTGACCCAGCCAGGGATCGAACTCACAACCTTCCGCACTCGAGGCGAGCACACTAACCATCAAACCACCAAGGCTGTGGTGGGCCCAGTATTTTGTTGAACACAATAATGTGCTGTAAAATAAGTGATCATTTTAACTTGTATTATCCTTAAAACTGGTGTAACTGTTGTTAAACTTTTCATATGGAATCATTTTAAGAAAACCCCATCAAAATCAGATGAAAAAATTTTTTTTTCATATTATTCACAATGAATTTTCCTCCCACTTTGACCCCTTTAAGCTTGATAAGAGATAGAGAAAATTAGTTGACATTCTACTGAAAGCTCATATTGAGAGAAATCAAATGCAAAATACCCCATCAAAATCAGATGAAAAATATAAATTTTTCATTTCCTGCAAAATCATATTTTTTTATTCCTTTGAGCCTTTTATACAAAAATCGGTAAATGCTACAAAAAAATATGAACACTTGCAATAAAAGCTCGGGTTATCTTGTAGAAAGTAATGGACGGATGTGAATAAGGATATCCTCAATAAGCTGATATGAAAATCACATTTGACTACCATTATTTATTAGCACTGATAAAACAAAGAAAGGCACAAAAGACCTCTGTATACCTAAATAAAAATAACAATATAATTAAATCTTGCGAGGATCAATAATTAACAACAGTAAACAATATTGGCATTATGCTGTACCAAAATACACATGTTTAAAAAAAAAATATTAAGAGGTTTCTAAAAATATATCTCAGGAATACAGATCTTCTGTATCAATGAATGTTTGGGTAGTATTTGTTATCTCAACCAATTAGATTCAGAGTTTTGTTTGAAATAAAAAAAAAAAATAGATTATTTATTTGAGTCTAAACATTTCCTTAACAATTTTATTATCAAGTGCTAACTGCATCAACTTTCATATTATTATAGAGCTTGTTGTTATATTATTACACAATTACAGAGAGTTTTTAAAAATTGGTTTGAAAATTAAAATAAAGACTACATAATATAAATTTCTAATTTAATAAACCAAACATTACCTTACTTCTTACATCTATGGCCATCACTGATAACTGGCATTGTGAAATCAATTATTTAGATTGCTGAACAGAAATATTCAATTTAAATATTAATTTTATTACTAATTGGTGAACCACATTCTAGAGAACTGACACTTGTGAGTATTGGTAATAATATATCTTCTAAACATTATGTGAAAATTTGTGAAATGCTATGTAAAATGCTACGAATATTGTGTTGTATAACAAGTCTACTTTTCATACAAAATTGAACTACCTTACATTACTATTTACACATTTCAGAATCTGAATGTGTTTGTGAAAAAAATAAGCATCACATTCTATAGTGATGTACTAAAAAGCAAGGAAGATAAAAAATATATTAGAGACATTCACATAACTGCACCTAACCTACAATCAATCTGCAAAGTAAACAATGGCAGAAACGTTGAAATTTCCCCATGTTTCAATACTAACATCTCTATACCAATTTCTAAAACAGATAAAAACAATTAACAATGGTCAAATTCAATCATTTTATTACAAGCCAGGGTTAGTATTTGCTCAACTGTGACCATTATTGGTTTCTAAAGGGAAACAAGTATTGCCCACTTGATCAACTGTTTTAGAAATTGTATGAGGTATTGATATTGAATTATGGGAAAGACGTGTATTTCTAGGATAGCCATGGTACTTAATAGCTAAAAAATAAGATATTGTCACGGATAGCCATAGCACTTTATAGCTAAAAAACTAAGATCTAAGTTCAAAATTCTACTGAAAAATACAATGTTCACATAAGAATGACAATTACCAAAAGGAATAAGTTAGTATTTGGCAGAATAAGTTCCAAACATAATTTCTGTTGAGCCTATTGCAAGTTCTTGTCTCGTTAGTAAAGAGGAATTCTGTCTAGCAGTTCAGCCTCAAGACTACTATCACTCCAATACACATTCACTTTGACACTTGGTGCATGGCATGTGCTAAATAGTCCACATTTCCAGAGGTTACACCAGCCACTGAAATTCTTCCATCTTTTGTCAGGTAAATGGAAAATTCTTTTGTCAATCTTTCAACCTTAAAAAAAAAAAACAGAAAAAAAAAAATGTCTAAATATACCTGTGTTCTTACTTTCTGATTAATTTTATTTCAAAAATCTATAGCTGTTCTGGTTTCTGAACTTGGTGACATGGTGATCTTATAAATCTGCTTCATTTGTCTGTTTGTGAACCAGATAAATTTTCGTTGTATTCAGAAGGTCCATTAAGGCATTTAGTTTACATGTGAAAACCCTTCATCAAAACTTCTGTCAATTCATAGTTGCCAAACTTTGGCACTAGAAAATCATGTCGTTACCCGCCTTTTTTTTTTAAAAAAAAAGCTGTTGGTTATGTTTGGCATGCAATGTGCACAATCATACATTAAGTGTAGTACCTTTTAGACCATGAACATGTAGATAACATTTCACTTGAATCAGTTTCCACAGTGTCAAATTTAACATATATATCTATTCAACATTGGTAATTCTTTGTTTATCCTAAATAACTAAAAGGAATTGGTATTTGCAAAATAGAGCCAAACAAAATTCAAGCCTAAAATATTTTGACAAAGCATAAATGGAATCTTGACTTTCTGTACTGAAAACTTGAGCCTTTAGAAACACAAAAACTGCACAAGTTCTGATAAATTGTGATGCTTTGTTGTTCCTTGTGAAACAACCTTTTAAGAACAATTCTATTGCTGCCTGCTAAATTATCAAAGTACCTTCCTTATGTATTGGGTATGTTATATATTTTTGTGTATGTTCTGGTATATTAGAGATAACATATTTCTTTGCTGTTATGAACTAGCTTAGTAAAATATTGCTATCAAACTACCAAATTTTATTTCAACCAGAGAAAATGAAAGTTATTTTAAACTGCAATAAATGTAAAGGCAAAATTATCTAATAAGTTTTACCTGTGAAGCTTTGAGACCAGTAAAACAGAACATGCCAATTTGGTCTGTGATATGTTGCCAATTTAGACTAGATCCTTCACGTGCCAGCCCATCTCGCAGTTTCTGTCTCATTGTGATGATACGGTCTGCCATTCCTTTAACTTCCTCTAACCTGATCAAATTTGTATTTAAAGCCTCAATTTCATAAGAAATTTAAGTTTTCCAAAATTTTTATTGATTGATTGAATGGTGCTAAGCATTAAATGGCAAATATTTCATGCATATTCAGGACAAGAGAATATAAATGATGAGTGATGATTAATGAACTCTGTTTTGTACAAGACCAACACGATGAGCTGGATTTTAAATGTGCTAGCTCACGAAAGCAACAGTTAGCAGGAAGACATGCCACTTTAACCAGACACATTATTCTGACTCTAGGCCAACAAGTTTTTGCTCTTACTCCTAAATGCTGAGTGCTTAGTAGAGAAGCAGCAAATACCAATTACTGTTTATAATTGCAAATAATGCGACCAAGTGATAATTGCAAAAATAAGAACTCACATTCTTGTTTTAATTAACTACTCTTGCAAACAGGTTTTCTTCAAATTGCATTAATTTATCTTGCATTGTGTAGTGTAGCTTCAAAATCGCAATAATAAATGAACGCATTAATTTATGAATGTATAGTAAAATTTCTTTGGTTTGACCTGGTTGGAGATTGAAACCATGACCTTCCGCACTCGAGGTGAGTACGCTAACCATTACACCACCAAGGCAGTCCCATAATTTTTAGAAAATTTTCCAAAATACACGTTTGAACCAAAATAGCAGCACATTATATTATGTCTTTATCTTTAAATTACTTTACTTCCTCTAAGTGAAAATCTTTAAAAGAAAGAATATGGAATATATGCCAGAAAGACACAATCAACATCTTTCTGGGTTGTGCACAGCATAATTTCTCATTAAACTGTCACAAGGTTTCCATTGGGCATGGAACAAGTTCTTAAAAAAATAGTTCCTTGCCTTTCTCTCTTTTATCAAACAGATTGTTGACAAAATATAAAAATGATTGAAAAAGCCAAAATTTCACTGCATACGAAGCACTTTTTTTGGATAACCTTTATTCAGTATGCTCTGGACCAAATAATGGAAAACAGGGAATTAGGTGCAGGCAGAGAGCAATCCCTCCCGTACAGTAATTTTAAGGTAAGACTGGTCTATAAATAAATAACAATCACTTCAAAATATTCTTTACACAAATTATACACACATACAAGTCAATTCATGGGACAATTCAAAATAAATGTAATGATCCATTACACATTTACCAGATAATTTACTAGATAAATTTAAAAATAAATTGTTTAGTGCCACTGGGTTCAACATAACACAATTTGGTTCTATTTTCTAAAATCATACCATAATTTTCTCAAGTCAGGTGTGTTCAAAACTCGATCGACAATGCGTGCTCCATGAATAGGAGGATTGGAATACATAGCTCTGATGATAATTTTCAGCTGTGACATCACTCTGTCTGCTTCTTCTTTATTAGAACACACAATACTGAAGGCTCCTGCTCTTTCACCTGGTAAGATAATTTGAAAGTATTCAAATATTATGAACTAAATCTAGGTTATGTTGGTCATTACCATGGTACAAGGCAATTTGAAACTATTTATACAGTTGTATTAGCATGGGACAAACACACCAGAGATCAATTCACACTTCTGCCTAGATGTATATGAAATTTTAATCAAGTCGCAACAACAGTGACAGAACACCAAATGTATGAAATAACGTGCGCAGTTTCATGTTATTCTTGACAACAGTGATGCAATATGAATTTCTGATATTGATATCATGTCATTTTTTTTATATCTGATACCTGCTTTTTGACAACGTGATATAGGAGGTTGTTGAGATTCTACCTATGAGTCACTTTATTGAAGTGTTTAACTTGTTTCTTCTAGGTTACTGGGAGAACAAACTTTCAAAAAAATATAAACCTCCACTGCCAGTCAATTAATACCTATATCTCAGCTTTCACAACTTTAATTGTAAGAGTGAAAAAGATTTCATTTTTTCCTTGAATCTTTTTGTTGTAATTGTCATATTTATTAAAATACCTTTTTACAACAAGAAGGATAAAATTAAAATCCAATTAAGAAGATCCTTGTGGCATGGAAAACTTTTCATCAGAATACCTCCAAAAGTTTGTTTCTATATTATAAAAAATAAAGAATAAAACTATTTGGTCCTACATTACATCAAGTTTTCAACAATGGCAATTCTGTGCAAAAAAATGTTAAAACTTGGTCAGTTAAAAAAAAACACACCAACATTGTAAGAAACTTACCATAAAGACCCATGTTTTTAGCATATGACTGACAGAGGGCTATTTCATGTCCATCAGCAAGGAATTGTCTCACAGCCAAAGCATCTTTATCAATGTCTCCACTGGCAAAGCCTTGGTAGGCCATATCAAAGAAGGGGAATAATTTCTTCTTCTTCATCACACTGCTTATTTCTTTCCATTGTTCTGGCTTTAAATTCACATGAAAGTATAAAACAGATTACATATCTCATATCAACTTTTAAAGGGAATGCAAGGTCTATAATAAGTAATAACACAAATAAAAGATATGTTTATAAATAAACAGACAATACATTTACTTTGTTTCTCACATGTCAGGTAATAATTAATCAGCTGTTTTTCTAGATTAATTTATTGACTGTGGGGAATGTTCTTATCACTGCTACCATATGTGCTTTGATGACATAGGTCAACCACTTTACTTCACACTCACTATACTTCAGACATGGCATTAACTCATTAAGATATGTCAAAAAACAACAAAACAAGTAATTTTAAATTACTGATAATTTTACAGAATTATAAATATTAGTTTTTGATAATAACATAAATTATTATTATTAAGTTAAATCAAAAGCACTCTATATGATATAAATACCATTAGTTTAAATATATCAAACAGACATTTAAAACTTTTTTGCCAATTTTTAAATATTGATCAGTCTCTTGTTGTTTTAATGTTGATTCTTTGTCTGTTCAAGAAAATGAACATTAATATAATAAATAATTATTTTACATGTTGATTCAGAATACATATTACCATTAAAAACTAATTCTCATCTGATTAATTAACAGAGGTGCTTCGCAAGCGCAGCATGATACAATCGCAGCACGTTGAAATGTGAAAGGTGAACAAAAGACCCTTTGGGTAAGTGTGGATACAGTATTTTGTTGGACACAATAATGTGCTGGACACAGTAAAGTGTAAGACACAGTAATGTGTTGGACATAGTATAGAGCTGGACACAGTAAAGTGTTGAAAACAGTAAAATGCTTGACACGGTGATGACTGGATAAAAGATCAATTTGACTAATATTATCCTCAAAACTGGTGTTTCTTTGTTAATTTTTTCAAGGCCAGGTGAGCTAAAAAAGATGTGGATGTTTGATGAATCTGAACAGGCATCCCATGATGCAACACACCAAAACAAAAGCTAGACTTCAAACATAAGCGATGCTCTGATTTAAAGTAACTGTATTTTACGACAGGCATAACAATATGTAAAGCAGTCATACTAGTTTATTGTTGGTTAACAGGCAGTAGGACATTTTAGGGGGCTCAGAAAATAGGCACATTTAAATTAGGCAGAAATTCAAATTTAATGCCTAACAAGGATTCGGGATTTTAACTTAAATTTTTGGAAAAATCAGGATTGCAAAATTTATTTTCTTGGGAATCTGGGATTTTTTACAGCAGTTTTCTCAGGATTTAGGGTTCTGATGTGAGTCATACATGTATACATGGATTGCAAATGCACTGCACAGTATTCAAGGATAAACCATTTAAATGTTAATAAGATGTATACATTCAGAATAACTGGGATACACGTTGTACATGTACAATGCATGTTATTCATACCTTAAAGTTGAATGCACAAGAATATGAAAAGAATATGGTCGGCAAATTTACTAAAGGATAATTTAGTGATATTCTTTGAAATATATTATTATAAAATAAAACATATGACATAAGATGTTAAATTTATATCATTACTCTTACATTTGAAATTTGGGATTTTTGAACCAACTAGTGTTCACATCAAAAATACTATTTCACTTCATAATAAACTTCTTATACTTGATTTAACATCAAAATAATTAAAGTCTAACATTCTCATAGCTTTAGAAATATAGTGAAACCTATCTACACTGAACCCCTTTTGAAGAAATGTTCAGTTTAGACATGTGTTCAGTTTAGGCAGGTTAAAAACAAATGAAAACTTGTATAAAGGGATTTAAGAATCAGTCTGGTTAAGACAGGTTTTCAGTTTTCACAGTGTTCGATTTAGACAAGTTTTACTGTAATAAAAACCCTCCATTCTTTAAACACACAATGATTGTAATATCCTTTTCATTATCCCAAAATTCTCACTACTGTACAAAGCTAACACTGAGGGGAGGGGTTCAGAATATGTCAATTTTAGCGTTGGCATTTTTAAATTGAATTTTTTAACATTCTCCAGAAAGAGGTATACCTAAATAGTGTGTAACAAATAAGAAAATGAAAAGATATGTAAATGCAGAGAGATTGCACTAAAACCAAGAAAACAGAGGAATTGACAAATCTAGAGGTCTCTACAAGGCCTTCAACAAGGGTGAAATACCTCACCTTGTAGAAAGCTCTTAATCAAACAAAATAAATCAATATGCACCATGATTTTCCTAGTAGTTTATAGGTTCTTATTTTGAAGTGGGAAACAGGTTTTAAAAGAATTTGTTGTAAATATCAAGAAAATGTGTCCATGGGACACAGATGCCCCTGGACAGGCAAACAGGAAGTAGACATATGTTGGCCCAGGTATGTTGGACTGAAAACAGGAGACATGGTACAACTGCCCCTGATAATGCAATTTTTTCGGAATACTGCTTATTTCTATGAAATGTCAAGCAGATTTTGGCATTTCATGTGTTTATATTTTCATGGTAAAATTAGCACCACAAAGATAGCAAAAATTAATACACTGCGAAAGTTACTACTTTAACAGTATACCTTAAATAGTTTGAATTGCAAAAATAAAATAAGCTTTTCAGCAGAAAATAAAACATAAGAGCAAAACATGTCCTTGGATCATTGATACAACTGCTTCACCAAACAGGAGGTAGACCTACAAAGGACAAGAAAAGGGGAGATATTATACAACTGACACTGATAATGCTACAGAACAAATGTTTAATCAATCCAACATATACAAGCTGAAAGATCGTTGACCAAAATTTGTCAGCACTGAGATTCAATCAAAGCTCTGCAAACAGGAAGTAGACAAATGTTGAACCTGAAAAGGGGAGACACAGTACAACTCATCTTGATAATGTTTCAGACCAAGTATCAAATCAATTGGACATACAAAACATGAGTAATTTTTTTAGGAAAATTGACAAGTGTACAGACAGACAGACGAGGGTTAATCCTACTGTCCCTATCGCCTAGAGGCGGGGGCATAAAAATATATCAAACTGTATTTATCCTCATAAATGAAACTTCAACTAATTTTCCATGTTTTTTTTATTATCCTGATGAATACAAGCTTAATATTACAGAGTTGCATTCAATCATAGAATCTCTCAGACGACAGTTTAATCTTCAATACCTCATTCAATAGATCTTCAATCATCCGATCTATATATCACTGGTTGTAATGAATAGAAAAACCTTGGGGATTTAATTTATCAGATTTGTTTTTATCAAGCATTTTTCATAGTAATTTATAAAAGAAAAAAATCTGTAGCTTAGTCTGCATCTGCAACACTGCTTTGAGGTTCGATGACCCTAAAATATTAAGTTCCTTGCATTGATAAAACTCACAACTACTGCTTTCAGGAGGGTATCAATGGGATCGACCAATTTAGAAGTATACCAATATCATCCTGCATTTACTGATTTGGACTGATGACTAGTGGAAATTAAAGCAAATACCAATTTAATGGCTCTGGTTTGCCCAGGCTAGACCTAAATTAAGATATTGATTGGTTCGACTTTGGCCAAACTCAAAAACTTGTATTAATATGTTCATAAACAAGTTGTTTTAATTTAATTCCTTGCTGCAATTAGTGTCATCTCTGGAAATTTTCTTCTGAATGTGGAAAAACATCATAAACCCGCCACATACTAATGTGCCTGTCCAAAGCCAGGAACCTGTAGTCCATTGGTTGTCGTTTTTTAATTAGTCATTTATTGTTATACGTTCACTATTTTTGCATTAGATTAGGGCGATTGTAGTGTTTTATGTATATGTGTATAGTTTCACATTTTTTTATTTCTGGGGCTTTTACAGCTTCCGTTAAGGTATGGACTCTGGTTCATTGTTGAAGGCTGTAATGGGACCTGTAGAAGTTTAACTTCTACTGTCATTTGGTAGGTGGCTGTCTCATGGACAATCATGACACATCTCCTACTTTTATTCAACAGACATGAAAAAAATCTTTACCTTCCTACTCAAACTTCTTAGGGTAGAGTTAGAAAAAAAGAAAAAAACATTTTTTTTTAATGTTGACCTGGCCTGGAAAATTCCAGTAAATTTAAGTGGTTAATTCTCCAATCTTGGGTAAAGTTTAGTGGTTAATTAACCAATCTTAGGTTAATCACCAATCTTAGGTAAATTCTAGTGGGTTAATTCACCAATCTTAGGTAACTTCCAGTGATTAATTCACCAATCTTGGGTAAATTTTAGTGGTTAATTCACCAATCTTAGGTAAATTTCAGTGATTAATTCACAAATCTGAGGCATCAACCTAGTGGTATCAAAATACATGTTTACCAATCTTGAATAAATATGGGGAGTTTTGATATGCTTTATGCACATTTTAAGCAGTAACCTCTCAACAGTAGCATTTGAGACAAAACATTCATGTAGGAAAGCTGAGATCCAAACATTGCAAAATGATGCACTCCAAACAAATTGAAATAGTCAGTAAAATCCAGAGGGAGAGACATCTATCATTCATATTTTAAATATCTGTCTGCAATTAGGTATCATCAAATTCTTTTTAATGGTGTGTTTGTCTGAAATCAGGGCAAATTAGCAAGTGAACTTACAGATGAATTGCATAAATGTGTTATGTCTTAACCAATTATCATGAACCTTTAGGTACACAATGGTTGTGAAAATTAATTTGTTGTTTTATCAAAGTGGACAGTCATAATAAATCTTTCATTATGACAATAAGAGAAACCAGAGCTGCAGGCAATGCCTGCAAAGTTCCCATCGTTGTCCCCAGCTTGTTGTATTCCGCTTTTTGAATCAAAGATGACTTTGCCTGAAAACATGTTATGCAAACATAACAGTCTGAGAGTCTTTTTTAAAAGTCTAGTTACAGCTTGTCTTGTGAATAATTTTGAAATT
>JAULBM010288389.1:0-15968 GCA_032357055.1 Geukensia granosissima | reverse complement strand
TACTGTGTCCAGCACATTACTGTGTCCAACACATTATTGTGTCAAGCAAAATACTGTGTCCACACTTACCCAAAAGAGCTTTTGTCCACCTTTCACATTTCAACGTGCTGCAGTCGTATTATGTGCTTGCGAAGCACCTCCGTTCAGAAATGTGTCCTTGTATCAAATTTTTTGCTGTTGTATTATATTTTGATTTTGTTTTCTGTATGCTGTTGGTTTGTGGCTGTTTGTTATCTGCTGATATTGTACATTGTAAAACATGCAAATTCTTAAATTAGCAAAGTGACAGGATGCATATCAGAAGTAATAAGCATGCAATCATTTCTAAAAAGGCTTATTTAATTTATATTAGTGATGCAGGCACACCTGATCCTCAAGTTTTTCTTGTATTTGCACAAAATTATTGTACTGTAGAACCTTTGTAGCATAACTTAGAAGGGCCGCCCAAATTTATTTGATGAATGCTTTATAGAGTTATTAATGTCAAATAAATTGTTGGACTCAAAATGTTGTTTGCGAAATTTGTTGTGTTTGAGAAATTGAAATCTGATTGTACATTGTAACACCATCCTTTCTTTTTAAGTGTTGATTCAAAGTTTATGATACATAAATCTACTAATTAATTAAATATGCTTGTTTTAAAACTACCCTTTGATTAGCAATAAGCAAAAGTGAGAAAAATGAAAATACATTTTTATATGAAATTTTGGAAAAGAGGAAAAAGGGAAGATGAATTATTTTGTTAACTGCAAAAGCATCACAAATTTAGGTTTGAAATTAAGTATTTATTTACATTACAGATTATTTACCAGCTTTTCTACAATGAGAGCAGTCAAACAGACAAAGGTTCACTTTATCAACTGAGAAATCATATTAACAGAAGAAATGTATCTGGTCCAGATGATGTCAACACCAATTTTAGGTACACAAGTATTGTTTTATTATACCCCTTCCAGCTGTCTTGGCAAAATTAATTGGTTGTATTTTAATGGCAGGTTAAATTGGATTATGACTGATTTAAAAAATAATTCATTGAAGGGGTAAGTTTGTTGGCAATTTTAATATGGGTAACATTATCTACGTAAAAATTTTACCACGAGAGATATCGAGGAGTAAATTTTGCGCAGATGTTACCCATATATTAAAATGTCAACAAACTTATCCCTTCCATGAATTATTTCATTTCTAGTAGGACAAACACGGCCATTTTGTTATTAATGCCAGCTTGAGTATGCTTTGAAAAAACTTTCAATCGGGGACAATCAATCAAATTGACATCACAATTGCAATCTGCACATGCAGGTCATAATAAATTTGGTATTTACATGTAAATAACCCTTTCTTTACAAAGCCAAAGCAGCATATTATTAACTTTTTAAACATTCATGAGTAATGTCCCTTTATGAAGTACTGAATTACAAAATTTGTGAATCTGTTCAATATCTTGACCAAATGAAACCAAATTTGGATATGTGATGTTCTGCTTTGTGGTACTGTTCTCTAATAATTAATTATTTGATATTCATATTTTTCATCATTGATGATGTTACTGATGCATTTATAATAGCAGTGTTCTTGGACATCATGGAAATGGAGAGTTTTGATGTGACACCTTCACATGCAACAGTTTTTTCAATAATGGATGATAAAGCTAAAAAAGACTGGGTTTACTCAGCTTCATGCCAAGTAGTGTATCATTTACGACTGTGCGACTTTAGTATTTTAAAGCTGATATGTAGTGATTTGGATGCCTTAAATGCAGATGATGCAAAGATAGATGAAATGAAAAATAATGACAAGTACGAATGCGCTTTGTGCACTAACAAATATTCGAAAAAAGGATGGTTCAAAAAGCATCTAATTAAGAAACACAAATGGAAATTTCATGATATAAAACCACAAACTAAACAGGATAATAATGCAATTCAGTGCTTTTTTTAGATGTCCCTCATTCTTAGAGACACATGCAATGCTTACAGGATGGGAGATGGGGACAGGATTATCAGAAATGCCTACTTTGAGTGGCTCTATGCTGGTGGTATGAACCACACCAAATATAAACTCTGGCTGTGGAGAATGATTGCATATGTAATAGCTATTTTAAACGAAGAGCAGAGTTTTGAATATAAGTGGAATATGACAGTTAATTTGAAGGGGGGCATTCAAAACAATATTCCTAATGATAATTGTGTAGAAATACAGGTGCATAAAATAAAAAGTCAGCTCAATGCACAAGGGGCAAATAAATCTTATCAGTCAGCAAAAACAATTAGCATGACAACGCAGGTGGCGGATGGAATTAAGGAACAATTAATGAAAAGTACAAAAACTGTGAAATCAAGAAGCACAAGGGCTGTTGTGGATAAATCTGTAGATATCAAATCTATGGTACAGTATTTGCGCAGTAAGGGACCTGTGTCAAAATTGGAATGGGAAAGTTTTAAGGGCAAATCTACCACTTTCAGACACCCTTTAAGTTGTGTTTGTGCTCAAAACATGAATGGATCATAGATCAAATGAAAATAGCTGAATTGTACTTATGGACTACTAGATAACAAGCTTTTTCAAAATTGAAGAAGTTGTTTTTTGCATGCAAAGACAATATAATGTCCAAATTTATGTGAAAATTTGCAAACTTCTTAGTAATTTTGGGAGATCCTCCTGTATTTTTTAAATCTTTTTTCGTGCTGTACATGTACATAGTAACTGGCATTACATTTTTCAGTAGCTGGCATTGTCGTGCAGTTCATCAAATATGTTGTTTCAAAGGCAGTATTACGTTTTTTCATGAGTTTGTATATGGACATTTAGATACACAGAAGAATTTTCTTTATTAACGAGAAAAGATACTTTCGACTACAGAATAGAAAATCTTTAAAAAAACCTAAAAAAACCAGTTGATTCTGTCATCAAATTTTAGGTCTTGAATACAAGTGATTTGACCAGCCCCTTTTTAGTGTTAAAAATACAAAAAGAATAATATTTAATTGGTATGACTAATGAATATGCTTGTAAGTTTTTGTTGGTAACATGTACATATATTTTATTTAGCATGTAGTGTATGTACTCGTATAAAGATCCAACATGTTTTAATAAAAGTATATTTTTAACCTTTATTTTTCCTTGCCCATGCATGACTTGTATTTAATTTAATTCAGAAGCTTTGCAAAGCATAGTGTATCAATGAAATATCCTCACTGGACATTATGACCTACATTTTATGCCTGAGTGACTCTGGTTAAGTTTTGGGTTTAGGTTCATTTCTTAGGACTTATACATAGTATATTAATGAATCTTCATCAGTAGATGCGTCTTGGTCATACAAGAATTGAATCATTATGACCTACATTTTATTCTTGATCGACTCTGGTGAAGTTTTTGCATTGAAGTTCATTTCTTTGGCACTTGTGTTTCAATGAAACTTAATCAGTAGATGTGTCTTGGAAAGTATGGAGCCGTCATACAGTGATTGGGTCAATATGACCTTCATTTTTCACATTACCTAGGTTATGTCTATACTTCTGAAAGCTCAAGATTCAAATTCTTTGTACAGTATTTAGAATCCTAGGTGCGTTAGTTGCTGAATAAATTTGCTGCTATCGTACTTGTCACAGTATTGGTTTACTTATATTACACAATTGTCCAAAAAATCTTTTGAAGTTTAAACCAGCATGTCATATTCTGCTGTCGGACCCTACGCTGATTTCTTGTTAAAGTTTAATTAACACAGAAATATCAGAGCCTTTTGGCAATCTAAGATGAATGATGGTTGGACACACAGCACATGTAGTTGTACTCAGACATAAAAGTGAACCTGAGTCAATGAAGCATGAAAAGTAGGTCAAAGGTACCTAATTTGGGTCAGATGCTGACAGACTCACAAAGACGCATTTAGACTAAGTTACATAATGGTAGGACATACAGTAACTGAGATACAAATTTGGACGCAAAAGGGAACCTGAGTCAATGAAGCATGAAATGTAGGTCAAAGTGACCTAATTTGGTAGGGATACAGACTCCCAAAGATGCATCTCCACACCAAGTTACATGATTGTAGGTCATGTAGTATCAGATTTGAAGGCGGACCCCAAACTTATTCAAAGTCATTCAACCATGAAATATGGGTAATGTGACCTCAATTTTGTGATGCACGTGTGTCGCTTCAAGGTGCATATGCATACCAATAAATAATGTTGTAGGTCTTTTAATTTCAGAGAAATCACTCCAGACGCGCACATGGGTGCTGAGGGTACTCCAATAGTCCTCCTCTACTTCGTAGACGCAAACTAAAAATTGGAGCAGAGGATGACTATCTATAAAGTGATTTGATGTGGCCTAGTATGATTTTTTGTCGGAGATGTATGAGGAAAAAGGCATGAATTCAAGCAAGCAAACATATGTTGATCTAAACTTCATGTACCAATGACTTTTGTTAAGAAAGTTTGCACTTTACACTACGTACATCGAGGCCAAAGGTTAGATTTCATGTAGTTTATATCTTGCAAGTTGATGTACATGTATATGTGCCTCATCATTGTAGAGGCAAGCATGGACATAAAGCTGAAGGACAGTATGTAATACATTTTGCACCCATGACTTCAGTTAATGCACATGTACATAATAGGTAGTTTGTACATTTTGTAAATGGATTGAATGAAGCATGAATTTAGAGAGGGTAGATGTACAAGTTACTGTAGGAAGTATCATAAAGATTGTGGTAAGCTGACCTACATTCCAAGCTTCACTGACTTTGATTAAAGGTCATAGAAATTTTTTTTAATTCATCATTTGCACCTTAAATTTAAGTATTCAAAGAACCAACTATAAATTAAATGTAAAACCTTGTACACACTGCATTGTGTCCACTATTTACCCATTTGTAAAAAGTTGGGTTTTTTGTTGTTGTTGGCACCCTTAAGCTTAAAGGAATTGCTGCATTGTGAAAATGTGTGGAATTGTGTGCTTGTTAAAGATCATGTGGTGACCTATACATGTACATGTAGATCAAACAGTCCTTTTGGAGATATAGGAGGTTATCTCCTTGACATTTACCCCATATCTGTTTTCACACAGATCTGCATGGTTAAGACATAATAAAGTATTAATATTTATTGTATTTATAAATTAATTTGAATCCTCTGAAAAATCACTTTCCAAGCAAGAGTCACTATCCGAGTCGGAAAACTGTGGCAAAGGTATGTCATAATACGGATGTGTGTATGCTTTACAGTCATCAGCACCACAATTACAACCACTAGCACAAATGTCACAGCAAAGGTGTTTCACCCTATTGTTTGATGGCTTCGATTTGTAAGCTTTCAATAACAGTTCACGTCTACATAGATCATTATTTTTCAACATAAACTTTCATGTCCTGATCAAGGTTTCTGCATTGTCTTTTAAAGTAAATTTGAATTGCCATTGCACTGATCCATCGCGACCAGCTCTTCCAAATTGTTGCACAAAACCATCCATATCCTTTGGTGGTCCAAAATTTATAACATTGTTAACGCCTTTTAAATTAACACCCATACCAGCTGCACTTGTCGCAATTAAAACTCTGGTAATACCATTCGGATCATCCATTACATGTTTTATCCTTTCTTTCATATTTTCTGTTGTTTTGGAATGATACATTTCAATGTGTTTGATTTCACTGTTTAATTCTAGACGAAACATGGTAAATACCTGACTACATAACTTTATCGACGGACAGAATATCAGGAATCGTTCACAGTTTTCCTTTTTCTCTTTCAGCAAATGAATCAAAAAATAAAATACATCACAGAGTGGAACTGAACCTTTCACTTTTTGCATAAACAACTTAATGTTGACTCGATCAGGATTCTGAATAATCTCATGACAATTCTGCATACAAAACTTTTTTTCCATCTGTTTTCTAGCAGATTCATTAGCTGTGGCAGTTATAAGAAGTAATGGACAGTCAATTAAAGATCGAAGCTCTCCTAGTTTACCGTACCATACTCTGAAAGGTTCCATTTCTGTTTCACTTTCACCCCTGAAAGACAAAAATGTCTATCTTTAAAGACAAATCAGCAGGTCATAAACCTAAAAAGCTAAGTCAATTACAAAAATTAGACAATACATGTAGCAAACTGTTTTTCTTTTTCAAATAAATTGAAAATATGGGGCAATACTTAAGTATATTAAACATAAAAAACATGAAAAAATACAAGCAGAAAGGGGAAAAAAGAAAAATGGAAAAAATAAACTGTGTCTTTTAAGAGTTACTATATTTGTGGACAACAAGTTGAGGTGTAGTATTTGTGTTCTCAGACCTAATCCGATAATGGCGATCATAACAAAATGAAGGAACTGAAGAAAAATAAATATAAATTAACTCCCCTTGTTTTCACGAGAGTGATAAATAGGCGGAGTTAATTTTTTTATCGCTGTTTTAGATGTCATTGGCTGTTTACCTTGGCAACGCCATGTGTGCTCCGCGTGCGTCCTTAGTTTCTAGCGATAATTTGTTAGTATCAAATGATAATAGGTTTTTACTCGCATAGATCATTATAATAAAAATATCAGACGAAAAGATCAAAGAAAATTTATACAAAATAGCAATAAATACTAAGAAAACTTGTTTTGACCGATACAAATATTGACAATCTACAATGTAATTAATAAATTACACAGTTACTAAGTATTGGCATTGCAACCCATCTTGATTTTTGGCACGAATAATGGAAATGCAGTATTCAATCTTCCTATGTACTGTTAATGATAATCCGTGTTGAGAGGCTTGATATTTTATCCTCGGGAAATGTATCCTGAGCATGCTTTCAGTAACTGTGTGCATTCAGTAGAGAGATATCCTTATTGCTTGTGATTTGGTTAAGTAGTCTTATTGCTTATTAGGTACTCTCTATTTGGATTGGGTGTATTCTCGTGTGCTTTTTATAGTTTGTCTATAGATTTTGTTTACTTTATTTGCACTTTTGACCTCGATGTGGGGGATCGAGGGTTTGGATCAAGCAAAACTAGTTTAACCCCACTGCATGTTTCATGTGCCTGTCTCAAGTCAGGAGTCGAGGTCATTAGTTACATGTATCTTAAAGTTTGTACTTTCTTCATGTTTTTGTTGTCATTGTTCTTACATTCAGGCAGGATGAATTTAAATTTACGTATACACTTTTGTTTAGCAGGGCATTCTAGAGCTCATCATGGGGAGTGGGATTCCACCCTTGTTGAAGGCCTTTTGAAGACCTCTAGTTTATTGCGTTCCATGTGGTGGATGAAGTGTGGTCTCCGTTTCGTTTATACCAGATCTTGTCACCCCCCAAAACTGCAGAGCGTGCTAAAATGGGCACAGGGCATCTAGAAAATTACAAAAAAGGCACAGGGCACCACTGCAATAAGACGGGCACTACGACCGACAATAACAACCTAGCTGGAAGGCTGTTTTGAGACAGAGATTATTATAGGGCTCTGGTTGAATGGGGTTATAAAGGCATTTGGTTTGTATGCTGGAGTACTTACCAGTGCAGAACTGTATGAGCCTCATCAACTACTAACAATCTGAAGCTGTCTGATACTTTAAGCATATCCCTCCACTTGTTTATGCTGAGGACTGATTCGGGAGATGAAAATAAAAACTGAAACTTTCCATCCATAATATCTTCGTTCTCATCACTGTCTTTCCCGATAAAAGTTGCACTAAATCCACAACTCTGAATGTAGCTACATTGTTCTTTCATGATTGAAATCAGTGGCGAAATGATCAGTACACTTGGCAACACTATTCTGTTCTAACCACAATGGAACGAAGGTTTGGTAACACAAACTTTTCCCACCTCCCGTTTTTACTGATAGGAATACGTCCTGGCCCTTTAGCAAGCACTCTATTGTCTCTTTTTGAAATGATTTTAATGTTTCGACTCCAAATAATTTACACACACTATCGTAGCTGGAGGCTGCCATATTGTTATAGACAAACCGACTTAACTTGAAACGACGTATTTGATTGGACAATTTTCCATTACGGTTTTGTAATGGAACCAATCGAAATAGAAATGAATATTTATGAGTTACGAGGTTTTTCAGTCGATATGTCCCACGGGTGATGAGAGGAGAGAAGCGTATTGAAATCGCCCGTGGGTTACCGACGATGTGTATTGTTGTGCGTACAATGTTTGTCTTTTGTTTGTTTTTTTGTAGGCCACGGTCTTGTCTGCTTCCTGATGCGCAATTTCTGTCCGCCCTTTTGTAACTTCTAATTCTGTTAAGCAAAAAGAATTTTTTGGCAACATAATTTTTTGTGAAGATTACGAGGGCACTCTTCTGTAGAAATGTTAAAATATTGTTCTATAAGGTGTCAAACCACTAATTCACCCTTGACGTTAGAACACACGCAAAAAGTACTCAGAATACACAATATAGTCCCATTCAGTACGCCGTATTTTCAAGAACAGTTGATGAAGTTAATAAAGGAAATCTTATATGAACGATAGTTGTATTGGGGCGAATTTGAGCCCAGGTTTGATCAGTTCTAAAAGTGATTTTGAATATGGCGGCATGTTCCAACAACGCGTCATTGACCAAGCTTTCCAGGAAGTGAAATTGCGTTTTTACGGGGGGGGGGGTTCGCCATGGGAGACATAGTTTTACTACAAGATTTTAAACCTATTATGATTTATTGTTGGATGATAGCCAAGACATGTACGAAACGCTGTACATATGGTATTTGCCAAGTTAAAGTTAAGGTAAAAAGACCAAACGAATTTCAACTTTCTCAATTTAGTTGAAAATGTTAAAAAAATAAATTAGTGTTTTTTCCCCGAAATATATTGTATCAAGTCTTAAAATAGAATTAAAAGACGGTTTAATGATTACATGTCATTATAATGTAAGGTTTAAAATGAAAATAAATTGAGAAGGTAAGTGTTCATCAGCGGCAACATTTTTATGCATATATATGCTTCTAAATTATCATGTTATAATTTATTACAATGTACATGACGTATTTACATGTTTTTTTTTAGATTTTTTTTAAAATATGTCTTTGCCATTCAAACTGTTTATGTGTCAAACAAGATATCCATTTTTGTCTGATGTACTTTATGTCTTTTTCAAGTAATTCAAAGGTCAACTGTCAGGCGATGTATTAAGACATTGATGTGCACAACATAGTTTCTGAAATACTTATCAAGCAAAGACTTGAACTAAATTACATAATTCTTAAAGAAATATGATTAATTATTACAAATTGTTTAATTCCTTCAATAATATTTTTGAAACACAGATGTGCAAAAAGGTTATACAACTGGAGTTTTTCTTTAGAAAGCAAAGTCACGTTGTCCCCACCTAAAAAACTTTCAACAGTTAACCTAACTTAGTTGCAACATTCTAAATATTTAACATACCTTTTAAATGTGTAAAATAAGTCTGATGAAATATGTAATATCTACTGGATTAGACAAAAAAAGCTGATGAAATATCATTCTCGCAATTGGAATCATAACAGGTTAATTTAATGGATATTCTATCGGAAATATAAGATATGAAAGCTTTCAGCCTTTTGGTGCGCATGAACTAGACCAATCACTTCTCCCATATTTATTTTTAAATGAAAGAAATATCCCACCCCAACCTTGCACAATTTTAATTTTTCCAACATATAATGCATTAACGACAAAAAACCAAATTGTTTGATTATGCAATTTTACCCTATATTAATTTATCTACCAAAATGGAGAAAAAGTTGACGCATATAATTAATGGGAGTATCGAATAACATTGTAGCAACATAGGTAGTCTCATATTGATTAATATTCATTGGTGTATTTTTTATCGTTTTCAGTAAATTACAAAAAAACTTTGAAAACCCCCAAAACTGTGGATTCAATTGGAAACATACAAACATTAATTGGATATCAACTATAAACCTTTTTCTTTAATATATTGTTGAAGACAGAAATAAAAAAATGGTCTGGATATACTGGTAATTTTAACCCATGGCTACCAGTTCAGGTATTTTCCTAACTTTAATGAATAAATCATTAAATTCGTTTATCATATTTAACTTATGGTCTATTCACATGTTATCATTCAGTTAATTTTTTGATTATATAAGCGGTAATTATGCTTTTTAAAATATTTGAAATAAGGGAACGCTCTCTTTAAAGTGCGTGCTAATGCAAATAAAATTAAAAAATAACAGAACAACATTGATTTTGTGATTTGTTCTAGGAACATTTGAAGGAGAACATCAATCCCTCCCACACAATTCCCTTTGTAAGGATCTGTTTCTGCTGTTTAATTTCTATTTCACACGGAACAGTTGATTCGAGTATTACAATTCGTAATGACTTTGATGAGACAGAAATTGAAATTTGTCTGTTGGCAAAATTCATCTATCGTCATACTGGTGTTGACTTTACGGACTCAATGATAGTCGCCCGTCATTACTTCATTTTCAGAATTTCAATTTTTGCGTCAACATACACTTTTATGGTTGATTTCTAGTTAATGTTTGTGGATTGTATTCAATCTATAGTTTTCTCTTTTTTGTAATTAACTGAAAATTCAACTGAATTGTTTTATTACGTTATTAAACGATTTTTTTGGTTGTATTTCACTCCATTGCTTGAAAACCAATGTTTCTACAATATATGCAATAAATTTACATCATATAGAAGCAGTCCAACGATATTATGCCTTACATACTAGTTGGAAGATAATGGAACATCTGACAAACTGTCGAAAGGAAAAATTGTTTTCTTTTCTAATATTTGTAATTTTCTCGGCACCATATAATTTTTATATCAACAACGTCTAACCTGCATATATCAAGGGGTATGTGAAATGGATTATTCGAAAGTGGATCAAGAGATTATACCAATTACGGCCTAAACATACAAAAGACTTGTCCTTGGATAAAAATGAACTAATCGACTCCTGTCTTCAAGCGACATTACAAAATTTAGTATTAAGATAGACAATAATAGATAAGCCATCTTATTCACATGCCACGAATTTATGTCAAGAACAAGCTACATGCCTCACAGTTACACTGAGGACATTGACAATGCGAAAGTCTCTTGTTAAGTGTCTTTCAACCCACAATTACAGTCTGTTTTACAAGATTCAACATGAAAATAAATTTAGAAGGTTTATAGGTCACAGCCTAACGAGAAATTATGCAGAGCACAATTCAGAAGAGATATGGATCCTTTCAGACATCACACTCCAATTTAAAGCAGATTCATTCCCTGTCGTACAATAAACCTCATTCTCCCAGAAAATGATAATAGTCCTATTAGTATCTAAAAATACAACGTATTATTCAAAGAAATCAATGTTTACAAATTGTCTCATATTATAACCTTCTTAAACGACCAGACACATTCATTCTTAAGCTGAAAGTACAAGGCCAATTATATTGTCAGCGTACGGAAAACCAAGGAGTGGTAGGCTATTAACTTATACGATTCATAATAAGCTGAACGCAAATTTTCAACACAATGTTAGGAAGGTTATGCCCAAATGGTCATGTTATAACAGTAACATGAGTAAATGTTTACATATACTAATGTAAGTGCTTACGGCCTTTCGAATGCTTGTTCATAATGATGAAAAAAAAGTTCTGGTGTTATTAAATATCTTTACGACCTCCAATTCAGAATGGGTTTATCAGTTCCATATTAACTATTGATATTCTGCATAATGCTTTGCTTTAGAATAATCAGAATATTTAAATTTTCTAAAGAAATTTATTTTTTCGGTATAGTATTTCTAAAAATACCCAAATAAGTATTACTTTGCCAAAATGTAGCCTTATCAAACTATTTAAAATCTAAAACCAAATATATATGTTGTAGGAAAATTGGAGTTATCGTTATTGGATTAATAGTTAAATATCATTTTCTTTAATAAATTTGCTTATCGTAGGTAAACATTTAAATTTTTTAGAATATTCAAAATTACCAATGCTAAATAAATATGGAAAACTTAGATATGCTATATGTTCATTTCACGGAGTAACCTCTCATCAGTAACAATAGAACCGAAACATAGGAAGTCAAAGATTTAAATATAGCAAAAGAAACACTCAAATCCAAACAAATCGAAATAGGAAGCCAAATCCAACGGCAGGGACATCTACTGAGTGCAATACTTTTCGAGGCCTTTCCGTATTTTCAGTGTTTTAAAATTTTAGCATCTGCGGCAATTTCTGTAAAACATTGTTGGATGAATTTCATGTCAGACAAGTCTGAAATCTGGGCTGGTGAATACCCTTGGGTCCAATGTGCCACCAGCCGTGGTATCGCCCTAGTGGTTTCAAAATACAAAAGGTGTCCCACAAGAGAATGTTTACCCTTCTGGAATTCTTGATACTTTCCCTGTTTTGTAGAGAGTTTCTTGGAGTCCATTTTGTTATTTCTGTTATCGTGATTTTCGAATTACACACTTGATCTCTCGCATGGCTATAATATATATGTGTGTTTTTCTGTTCACCCAAATCTGTGAAAACACTGATCGGGCACCCTAGTAATATAAAAATAGAGAAATAATTTATTGATTTGAATGTCAATAAGACTGTTATTCAGGATGTCCAAATCAAAAGCAACCTCTTGTGCTAATAATCCTATGCATTATTGCTGTTTAAGAAAACACAAAAAAAAAACAATAAAAAAACAACAAAATAACAAAAAAGCAAATACACGTATACAAAAAACCCCAAAAACAATAACACCCCCCACCCAAAAAAAAAAAAAAAACATTGGAAGGTATTACACTGATGTAAGATTTGTTAATTGACAACATCTTTGTTCAGTTATGTGGACGATTTTTCCTGAAGACGATCGGTATTTAAATGGGGACTCATGGTGCGTCTCTCCTCGCCGATGTATTCTTCACTCGTTTAACACAGTAAGAGCTGTCGCAGAAAAAAGAAAGTAAGCCCAAACCTTTAATTTCAGTTTCCGTTATATAGATGATTTACCCTCACTGAGCAATATACGATTTGATGATTATCTTCACAAATGAGCTAATGATTTCTCATGGAAAGATTAGAGTCATCACTCCGAAAGTTTTTCGGTCGCCAGCATGATTTTGTTGACCGGTACGAAATATCCATTTCACATATGACAATGGATATCTTCCGACTCATGAATACTAATCCGTTCCTTTACCGTTGTGACTAACATCGATTGTGACTATACACCGGATTTGACTACTGAGTAGCACGACGGGTGCCACTAGTGGCGCACGATTTGCTTACCCTCCCGGAGCACATGAACTCACCCTGGTTTTTTAGGGTTAGTGTTACACCAACTTAAGTTCTCAGTGTAGTGTTGTGTGTTCTATGTTTGTCTTTTATTTCATTTTGTTGCCCATGGTCTTGTTTATCTTCCGACTTAACGATTTCTGTCTGCCCCTTTGGTATCTTCGAATTCCTTGAAATGAAAGACACCAAAGACACTGCCAATTCTGCCTCACCTTGATCTTCAACTCGAATTAGACGATGCAGAATTGTTTCACACAAAACTATATGACAAACGTGGATAACTTCAACTTTCCAAAGGTCATCCCGTTCATTGGCAGTAACATTCCAGCTGCCCCAGCGTATTGCGTATATATATTCCAGCTGATACGTCTCTCAAGAGACTGTTCCGTAAACCTATTTTCTTGACAGAGCCTGGTCGTTGGCATAAAAACTGCTCAGACAGCGATATGTTGTTCCTCGGTCAAAGTCATCTCTCCAGAAATTTTACGTTCGATAACACAATCTTGTCGGCCGGTATGATCCCAGATGATAACGTACCTCTTCAACGGAAGTAGCAGAATAAACCAAAATAGGCTGTCCGCTTTCTCCGCCTTGAGGTTGTGTTCCCTTTACCCTGAAATGATTAATATCCTTTAAGAAAATTGGAAGCAAGAACTGCTTACCCTTCCGGACCACCTGAGTTCAACCCGATATTTTTGTGGGGCATGCATTGTTCATAGTTCATGTTTTTTTAGTTTTTAGTGTTAAAATATCTCATGTTCCGTCTTTTTCGTGTTCTCGAGGTTTCTGTTATGCGGGAGAAGACGACGGCGATGCTACTTTCCATGGGGGAATGTCTTTTCCCGCGGTTGATTATCTTTACATCTTGGATTTCTGGATACTTCATAACGACCGAACCTTTAATTACTGCTAACTGGTTCAGAACAAACAATTATGCGGGCTGGTGAACCACTGATAAACAAAAACAGAGGTTATGATATGTTTATTTATGGAAACCCAATGATCAAGTCATTTATAAAATAAAAGTACAAATATATACAATAAATGTGAAATTTCGAAATAAAAAAACTTATCAAAATTTGAATCTATTGTTTAAACGGAACAGATTAACTTTTAAATATTAAAATCATTATTTAAGAAAATTTGCATATTTTAACTTTCAATTTTAATTTCAAAACTTATTATTATATAAAGTTATTAAATATACAAACCTGGTAAACAAAAACAGAGGTTATGATATGTTTATTTCTGGAAACCCAATGATCAAGTGATTTCCCATACTTTAGTTAGTTTTAAAGGATCAGCATCACGTGATCATTGATTTCTAGATCCCTGTGTTTGTTCACTAATTAGATTTGTTTGTGGTTTGCTTAACTAACCTTTCATCGGTTGATTTTTATGAATATTATTTAGTGTCACTATCAGTTTACATTTTACGAGACTGAACTGTGAATTTATTTACAACCATATTTATTGAGCTTAAATTTTATTTTATTAAATTTATCATCATAATATTTCCGTGTCTGTCACATTCTCCTTTTGTATGTACCTTCAGTTTTCATTCGCTTCCTCTTATTTCTTTTGTTACGTAGGTAAGTCAAAAAAGGTGAATTATTTTCACATAACGTTTTAAATTTTTATGATTTTTTGGCTGATAATGCAAAGATAGCTTAGATGAAAGAATATCTAGTATCTTTTTGTTCAGTTATACACAGAAGACTTTAAGCACAAGAAAACATTCTTTCATTTTCTAGCTAGTTTACTTCGTTTTGTCACACATCTGGTCTGAGTTTTGAGAGTTGAGCACTGTCAAACATGTCTAAACCTGCCATATACTTTATGTGTCTGTGACAAAACAATATTCTGTTTTCACCCCCGATGGCGGCCGGGGTATAGAAATAGGCCGATCGGGTTCTCCGCCTGCACGTAAAACCCTTGTTGAAGGGGCGTCCGCTAGTTCTAGCGGGATGTATAAATACTCGAACTCCCCTTCGTAAAGGTTGTGCCGGGGAAAGAATAGGCACTAGGTATCTCCATCCTGGAGGCACTAGTGTTCTTAAAGGGGCGTCTCTGGTTTTCGGGATCTATTAATTCACAATCCGTTCAGAGGGAGACGTTAAAGACGCCCCGTGTTTAGAAAATGCCACGTCCTAAGCAAGCTAAAGACCCCTTGTAACAGCTAATTTTGAGTAGTCAGTAGGAGGCCAGTTACAAGGCTAAATTTTCCGTCCCAATCTAACCCGAAAGTTCTCCAGTGGTAGTATAAAAGTCTCTCCTTAACCGGTCCTTTGCTCACAATCTACATGTTGATTAATTGTTTGTTACCTTGTTTCTTTCCTGAATATGCATTAAGCATTTGCCGCTGGACGTAAAGCAACAATCATTCAATCAATCAATTAATCAGATTCTTTTTTTCCATTTGAAGTTATGTTTCACAGTTACTAGTTTAAATTTTTAGATTCAGTAGCTGATGATTGTTACATCATCACTACATCTAAATTTATTTTAGTAGTATATTTGTGTGGACCTTTGTCCAATAGTGAGGCCTTAAGGTAACCTATATATTTATAAGATGTTTGTGATTTAGTTTTTTAAGATGGCTGTTATAAAGCCTATCTTATCACATCTCATATGTATACTTCTAAAATGTGTCAAGAAATACCAAGGGGATATTCGAGGAAAAGGGAAAATGTAAAAGTACTGACAAACTCCGGAG
>JAULBM010288368.1:0-15971 GCA_032357055.1 Geukensia granosissima | reverse complement strand
GAGAACCAAATATTTGAATCGGCGTTTGCCATCTTTTTTAACAAAACAGAGGTGAACTAAGGCTTTTAATTTTTCTTCGAGTTTTGAATGTGGAATAGTAGTATAGAGGTTGGAAAAATCATATGTTTATACACATTGCATTAATACTATATTTAGACCCACCGCCTCGGTGGTGTAATGTTTAGCATGCACGCCTCGAGTGCGGAAGGTCGTGGGTTCGATTCCCGGCCGGGTCAAACCAAAAACATTAAAAATGGTATTTGCTGCTTCTCCGCTAAGCAGGCAGCATTTAGGAGTAAGAGCAAAGACTGTTCGGCACAGAGTCAGAATAATGTGTCTGGGTAAAGTGGCATGACTTCCTGCGGACTGCTTTTTTCTTGAGCTAGCACGTTAAAAATCCGGCTCAGCGTGTCGGTCTAGTACAAACAGGGTTCATTCATCCTCATCATTCATTAATATGCTCTCGTCCTGAATATGCCTGAAATATTTGTCACTGGACGTTAAGCAACATTCAATCAATATATCCAGACCACAAATGATATTTATTTTGAACCACTACACACCGCATTTATATTATACGAATCACTTATCATCACACAGCTTTTCATAATAAGTAAAATGAAGGAGGTATTCTTAAAATGCTGGATTTCTTGATTAACAACAAGTTTTAGAGTTTGGTGGACTGATTTTTAAACAGACCGTTGGCATCTCAAAGGACACAAATTGTGCGCTCATACCAGCCGACTTGTTTTTGCACTCAAAGAAAGAATATGGAATGTTTGCCAGAAAGACACCATTCACATCTTTCCTGCATTGTGCACTCATAATTTCTCGTTCAGCTGTTGCCTTTAGTTCAGAAGATTGATTTCCGAGGGACACGTAATAGAGTGTCTTGCATTTCTATCTTTTATCAAACAGATTGTTGAAAAAATAAAAAACCACGATAATAAATGCCTAAATTCCACAGATCGTTTTATTTTACTTTTGCTATATCATGATGTTGTGTCATTGACTAATCCTACGTTCAGTGACCAAATCGACCAGATCTAGTAATTAAAGAGACCACAGACTGGAAAAAAATCTGCTTCGTACCTAGATTTATATATAGAATAGACCAAGACGGTAAAGTTGTTTCTAAGATTTACCAAAAACCTGATAACTACAACTTTCCTTTTGTTAACTTCACATATTTATAAGGCAACATTCCTGCTTCCCCTGCCTAATGTGTCGCAGTTGAAGCGATACTTTCATAACTGGACAAAAAACAACCGCTGGAACAAATAAGTGTCTTTTTAGGAATCTTGATCAATGAAATGCTTTTCCAAAATGTCTTATTTGTATTTATTTTTTTTCAAAATGTTTGTTTTCAAAAACTTTCGCATATCCAAATTTAGACAATCATTTGCTGCACTAATTTTAAGGTCATTCTTTACTTTATAGCCGTTTGAATTGAATAATTACCCCTTGATATTGACAATAGGAGCTGATTTTTCTGAGAGCAAATTGTTCTCTCAACGTACAACCGAGAATAGGGGGAGTTCGGTGGAGGATTACAAAGAAAAAAGATCAGAAATAGACGTCTTTTTTGGACTAATCATATACTTGGTACTACATAACTGAAATTTGCAAATAAAATACTCAAGAACGTTGTCGAATGTATTTGTATGCAATGACTGATATTGATATTACTACGTCTTTATACCCCTTATATTGATATTGACCACGTACTATAATATAAAATAAGCATTCACTTTCCTATGTTTAAGTAATACTGTAATATGATGATATGGCTTTTATATCGCATCTGATATCAACACTCAACCAGTATCATTCCTCGAACCCAGGCAATTCAGGATATTGATGTCGCGGGTTGATACGGGATGTTATATGATATTCCCTTTATACCATACATACACTTATCTATTGTACACACTGTGTAGATTTTATATTATAAACACCAAACACTGCGTATATGTCGCACTAGACAGCACATGTATATCATATACGCCACGTTTTGTATACATCACTTATTTCAGATTTCCTCAGCTCATATTCTAACAGCAGTTTTAATGTCGGTACCAGCTGGGTTGGCTGTCTCAAAAATTATTTGTCCAGAAGTTGAAGAATCCCAAACAAAATCTTGGCAGCAGATTCACGGTATTCCGTCACAGTAGGTATGCGAGCTCGATTGAAATCCATTAGAATGAGAAAAATTACGTCATTTCCGCTGTATTCATAGTAAACGCCATATACCACTAAAACGTTTAGATATGTTGACGCATAAATCTTATGAATTGTGGCATATGAGAAATTCACAGTAAAAATATCTTGAGGTACTATAAAAACAATGGTTCGTCATTCGATTTAATTTTATTAAAGTAAAACATCGAATGATTAGCAAGATATTTTTTCTTAAATGAAGGAATTGCTATTTTGCACTTGTCAAATTTTTCCTAAATTGTTGATGTTTTAAACTATGATCATAATCAACAGATACACTTGCAATGTCAATATGTACCAATTATGATTTGTAGTTCTGAAAGCTCAAATGTAGTCGAAGCCGCCGCCAAGGGAGCACAAGACGCCATCTTTGTTGCCATGACAGTAATAGCTTGTTTGATCTCCTTCTTGAGTATTCTGGCATTTCTCAATGCTATCATTGCTTATTTGGGCGATCTGATTGGCATATCTAGTTTAAGTTTTGAGGTAAGCTTGTGTAATCTATAATAATGATCCAGAAATATTTAATAATTATTCACACAGTCAATTATCAATATAATTATGCCTATAGTACACCACGTATTGCACCCAAAATATTACAAAAGTGTTACATGTACATTTTTGATAATATTCAGATAAGAGCAGCGTTATTTTACGCATACACGATTTTTTATTTGAGGCGATTTAGAGCTTTTCACAATGCGTGGTATTCCGTCTTATTTAAAGGCTTTGCGGCGACCTCTAGATTTGTGAATTACTCTTTGTTGTTCTCGTGTTGAAAGGACTTAAATATCGTGAGTCGCAGTCCATCAAATGGAGATACTTTTTATGGTTTCTGTAGAGGACTATGCAAGAAAATAGGACAAACGGGAGAAGGAAAGCGTTGATGTCCTTTCCGAATTGTTGAAAGCTGTTATGTCTCTAATTCAAATTAGAATAAGCAAACTTAAAACATTAATGAGTAAAGAAGCGATATCTATTTTCAAATATCTAGATGTTGCTTTTTTTCATTCATGGCAGGCTGCCAGCAGATAAGAAAATAAAACAGATAGTGCAAAGCAAGACATGCTTCTGAAAATTATATGTAAGTTTGGTCGAATTCTTGAGTGTTAAAGATGCAGTAGCGGTTAAGAGAAGTGTGACGCGGACTATAACGACGACGTTGACGACACAAGACGACGGAAATGATCCCTATGTGTCTCCATGCTATACAACCAAAAACATCTGTTGTCTTTCTCTGTCTGGAGGTTGTGATCCCATGAAACCTTCCCCTTAATTCAGAAATGACTAAAATGAAAATGAAAAGATATGTGGTAAATGTCAGGGAGACTGCACTTCAAACACGAGAAAACAGGGGAATTTATAAATGTCGGATTGGAAAATGGGCAATGCGGTGGGCATCTTTAAAAAGAAAGGAACTTCTTACCCTTCCGGACCGCGGGGTTACTCCCGGATTTTTGAGTTGTATGTTTGTTTTTATGTTTTGTTTTTATTTTTTGTTTTATATGTATACTATGGTCTTATCCGTCTTGTTCGTATTCTGGAGAATGTCGTGTCTGTCGTCTTGTCACCTTTTGTCTTGCACTTCGGTTTTCTTTTTCTTCTTATTACCATTAGATTACGAAATCCAACATATCTTTTAACTTGAAAAAACATAGGTCATTATGAGTTTTCTTCAGCTTTGAAATTTTGCTGTTCTTCTGAAGAAGGTACGAACAAGGCAAAATTTTGACTAAATCGGTATGTCTTTGTATTAAATGTTTTTGTTACATGTACTTTTTGATAATATTCAGTGTCTGGACGCTGAAATATCTTTAAATTCTCTTTTCTAAATTTTACAATGTTCGTATTCTGGAGAATGTCGTGTCTTTCCTCTTGTCACCTTTTGTCTTGCACTTCGGTTTTCTTTTGCTTCTTCTTATTACCATTAGATTACGAAATCCAACATATCTTTTAACTTGAAAAAAACATAGGTCATTATGAGTCTTCTTCAGCTTTGAAATTTTGCTGTTCTTCTGAAGAAGGTACGAAAAAAGCAAAATTTTGACTAAATCGGTATGTCTTTGCATTAAATGTTTTTGTTACATGTACTTTTTGATAATATTCAGTTTCTGGACGCTGAAATATTTTTAAATTCTCTTTTCTAAATTTTACAATGGATATATTGCTGCGAAGTTGGATAACTCGTTATTTCAATATATAACTTTTCAAAATATTTCGGAAAAATGTATACAAAAACAGCCTTTATATCTGGTCGTTTCACAACGATTTTATAATAACTCTTTGCCTGACATTAACTAAATACTCAGCTTATATATAAATGACCTATTAATTTAAATCAGCTAATACTGTCATATCTGATGATGCCGTTGGTTTTTCTGATGGGTGTTCCCTGGAAGGATTGTAAAATCGTTGGTGAAGTTGTTGGTCTAAAAACTGTGGTAAATGAGTTTGTTGGATATACCAGACTTGGTGAATTCATCAAATTAGAAAGCATTTCAGTAAGTAACAGTGGTATGTCTTAGAAAGGGCTAACTTTTTATTTGTGATTTGCAAACTGTAAAAAAGTGATATCATTAAGAAATAATTTAATGGCCTCGTTATGTGTGTATGTGCAAAATACAATTCATATTTTGAAATTTTTAAACGCAGGTGAAACCTACTTGTTGACATTACAACTACGAAAAACCTTCCGAATTCCCAAAGATCGGGAGTATATTATTTTGCCATCATCAATAATTATAATCACCCTTTGATTCAATGTGATCCTGTTAAAGTAACAATCAATGACACAGTCATTCGAAAAAAACCAATGATTCAGACGCAAAATGCAAAACGGGACGATTTCGGCAACTTGTGACAGGGACTGATTAAACAGATGTTTTCCAATATAGCCACTAAATTTCGAAAGCTACTAAGTTTTAGTTAAAATAAGTGATTTATAGAATGAAAATGTATATTTGTTGTGGCAATTTTTAAACTAAATTATTGTCATAAACTGGAGTTCTCGTTATTGACAATTGTTGAACTGTATCTTTTACAGATAAAAAGTCAAGTAATTGCAACGTATGCTCTGTGTGGATTTTCTAACCCTGTCACAATGGGTGTTATTGTCGGTGGTTTAGGAACACTCATACCAGAGAAGAAATCTATCATATCAGAGATTGTATTGAAAACCTGGATTGCTGGATGTATAGCTTGCTTTATGACAGCTTGTTTTGCAGGTGAGATTTTTTGTCTGTTCTACAACCTAGATTTGTATAGTAGTGATATTAATCAAACCGATTCCCCGTTAAAGGACCATTTTTCTTCGTTTAAAACGTATTGACGAATCCAATATATCAACTGATTAGATTTACATGTTCTACATTAACAGTCATAAATGTTAATTTCAGTTTTTCTACTTTTCTAGGGTTATTATATGATGAAACAATGCAAGCCATCATTCCATCAACAAATGTTTCGCTCACATCAAATACAAGTACTGGTTTTAATACTACAATATGGTAATACAATGCGGTAAGCAGAGGCTGTTTCAAAAAGGCTTACTACATTATACAGATATATTTTTAAAAGCTATGTGTTAAAAATTCATTAGATTTTGATATGTTAATTCCTGCATATGTATCATCAATGAGTTTATATCGAATGAATATATATATATATGGTTAATTTTTCACAAACGCCCCCTCCCCTAATCATGCAGCTGTAGAAGCTGCGCCATTTCGAAGAGCATGAAAGCATTGTCTTCCACTAAAACATTTTCTATGGGTGAAAAGAAGTCGGTGTGATATACTCTCAAGAAGTTAAATATATTCCTTCAGGTATTAATTTAATTTATAGGGCTATGGAACTTTTCATTCGAAATAAATCTACATAATACAGTGCTGTTGTTGATTGGTTAATACGATTTATTAAACCGTTGTCTAATATACATTGTACTATCTAAAAGCCTCGCAAAATATTTTGTTCGAGTTGTCGTTCCTGTACCATGTCACACCATGTCACTCCTAAAGAAATGGCTATTTAATTTTTAAAGAAATATACATTCTTTTCAGACATATGGCAGGGCCCGATTTAGTGGGGGGCAGGGGACCCAGGCCCCACTTTTGGTACGAAAAAATGATAAAAAAATGATAAGTTAATCTCCGTTAAAAATAGAGAAGATTGATGAATCAAGAGGTCCACAGAAAGTGATCCCTTCCACTGTCCAAAATTCTGGTTCCACCTTACAAGTTTGTTAATCCATTTACATGTTTTTATTAAAATGGACGATGGTCGTTGGCTCATTCAATAGGCATTTGTTGACATTATTGACAAATGTTCTATCTAATTAGTTGTTACCATACGGATCCCTTAATAATAACTTACCAGTCATGTTTATTGTATTCAAGGGTGCTTGGGTGACTTTTGTTTTTCAGAAAAAAAGTTTACCAATTTTGTACAAATATGGAAAATTTGATTATATTGGACAAGTGTTTCAAGGAGTCGACTCTCATATGTAGCATTAAAACCAAAACATATGAAGACCAACATCCAACAATAGTAATAATAAAACAAACCAAAAAGGCAAACAAATCCTGTGGAGATGAAGATGAAGGTGATGTGGCATGATTGTTGTCGAGACTATCACCCAAAACGTAATTGCAAACATCTACAGGTTGTCCTAAGGCATTCAACAACGGACACATATCCACAGCCTAAGGCAACCTGTAAAAGGCCCAAAAGTTTACCAATATTGTACAAATATGGAAAATTTTATTATGCTGGGCACATGTTTCAATAAGTTACCTTATAGTAAGTTGTCTGAGATAACCCCCCGTGCACCCATCCCCCTTTACACATCTCTATGGGACCAACTTTTTTTGTCGCCTAAAGCATCCCATTGATGAAAAATCATGTTAACATAAAAATTTTGGTACGCATTTGTGATTTGGATGTCTTTTTGTAACCCTAAAATATATTTTTGACGATGTTAGATTTCAGCTTTTTTACATATTAAAACACAGATATAAATATGTTTGTGTACATTAAAATAGACTTGTAGGGTATCATTAAAAATGTCTATGTATTGCATTCCAAAACATGTCTAGTAAATTTGATTTTCGCTACAACAAAAAAGTTGTGGCTAAAATAGTAACCCTACCCCAACAGATATTTGACAAAAATTCAAGATTTTAGTCTGTCAACTATCATATATTTGCCTATGTGACTTTATATCAAGATTTTTCATGTTTCTAAATACATTTGATTACTTTGTCCTGTTTAATTTTCCTAATATTGTTTCTTTTGTCCGGTCTGGTGTTCAAATGTCCAAAAATTTGGTATATTGCAGAATTTTCCCATTGTTCTCTTTATTTTAAATACGCTTGACATTTGAGTTATTATATGACTATAAACTGATATTATTGAAGTAAATGTATATATAAGGCATCGAATGAGCCCAATATTTCATTCATTAAGTGATTTCCGCGGAAATATTACCCCTACCCCTAATTTATTTGAAATAAATTTCAAAGGACCAACCCATATGTAAAAAAGATACAATAAAATTTGCTTTAAATGGTGTAAATTACTTTTTTATTTTAAAACAAAGCATAATTTATCATGTTAACACCATTCTTGTCCAAATTATGACCTTAAACTTTGAAAAATGGGTGATTAACCTCTTTCGGATTTCTGTTAAATTTCCGTAATATCAGTCTCACTAAGATATTTTAAATATGCTTGACATATGAGTCCTTATATGGCTATAAACTGCAATCAATGAAGTAAAAGTATATATAAGGCATTGAATGAACCGAAAATTGTATTCATAACATGATTTAAATAGGAAATGTTTGCGAAAATATTACCCCCTAACCATATTTTTTTAATTGAGTTGCCAAAATACAAGCCATGTATGAACAAGAAAGAAAAAAATGGTTTTGAATTATGTAAATTACTTTTCAATTACAATACAGAGCATAATTTATCATGTTAACACCATTTTTTACTGAATTTTGGCCTTAAACTGAGAAAAATATTTGATTAACAGTTTTCAGATTCCTGTTAAAATAACCCTTTAAAAAGTTTTTATTAAGATAAAAGTTTTTTTCTGGTAAAAATTATATTTTGTATTACAAATATAAGGTTTATATATATTTTCAGATCAAATTGATTGAATTAACCTGTATTGTAAATGCTGTTAGTGCCTGAGGGTACCCTTTCTACCAATAAATGAGCTTAAAGTCGATGAAAAGTAGTAGTAGTTGACCAGATTTTTTTGCATCCAAAGGTCAATGATCACAAAAGCTTATTGTGAACAATTATTGTTATGATTATTTATATTCCTAATAAGTATTTCATGTATCTTTTGACTAAATTCAAATTATTTGTGCTTTAAAAAAATTATCATTGGAGCTTTACACTATATAAACCTTTTCGTTTTCTAATTGCATTTTCATTTTTGTCGCAATAAAAAAGTGTGCTAAGATGATCAGAAATATGCACAAATAGAAATTTTTAACAGCCTTGTGTCTCTTCAGTTCAAAATTGATAAAAATAATATTGTTTGCATAAACGATATGGGAAAAGAAACCAAGAAATGAAGCCCTCCCCCTTTAAAATATGCGTAAAAATTAATAATTTACACTTTATTGAAACATTTTTAGCTTTCAGTGCTATAAGATGCACGATATTTTATGAAATACAGTAAACAACATTACAACTTTCCTTTTAAAACACCATCAATGTTGATTCTAGTCAGGTTTAGGTGGTAAGAATTTAGAAACAAGGGTTTTAAAATTTCAGCTTTCCCCCTTTTCTTCATTTCTACTATTACAAACTAAACTGTTGTGACGCTAAAAGTTCATTTAATGGATAATACTATGTATTTTATATCAAACTGATTACCTTAAATTTAAAATCAACACATTTTTTTCATATAAATACTACCAATCCCAAAATAAACGTAAAATAAGTGTAGACAAAGCGTTGAAGAAAACGGAAAAAATACCAAAAATTAGATACATATATAGACTGTAGTATTAAATTGATAACCAGTTGTATGTTTCATATAAAATATAATCAAATAAACGAAATGATATTGTCACAAAATAAGATCTGTGCAGATCACATCCCCAAAATGGATAAAACGGGGAAATTTGAAATGTTAAAACTTCTATTTAATAATTCTAATCACATAAAACTAACTGAAATATACGTTTAGATAATTTTAATGGTAAGGAAATAATAATTTTGACTATAAAACATAAATTGATTATGAATATATTGCACCAAAAGCTACAAACGAAAAAATAGGGGATAAATTATTCATTATTATTAAAAATCTGCAAAAGGGGGAGAGGAATTTCCTCAGTTTTCTATTGAATTGATTCTCTCAAAAACATTTTCTTTTAACTGCTAAGTTGGCACAACATCAGGCTTTTAAAAATACCTTATTTGTGGAATTTTCACAATGTTAACATACTTTTTATTACCCTCAAAGCAGAAATTGGAACCAAACATAAAGAAAAATTCCAACAGTATCAAGCTGCATTGATTATTTTCTAATACACAAGCCACTCTTATGTAGCAAAAAACACTTGAATAACTTTTTTAAAATAGATATTAATGCATATATATAATGTTGTCTAAATGCATTTTTGTGGTCTTTGACCTTCGTGTGTCCTAAATTCATACTCCTTTACTGCATTTTATCGAAAATACAAACATTTTTCCGTGAAAAGATTATCCTGGGTAATTAAAATCAGAATAAATAAAATTAAATTTGAATATTTTGACTTAAATATATATTTACTTATATTTTATTTGTATTAAAAATATTATTTTATCAGCAGAAACCCCCAAATTTCAATGAGAGTGTTTTACGGAAATTTAAAAGAAATCTGAAATCTGCTTATCACCCATTTTTCACATTTTTAGACAAAAATTCTGAAAAAATGGTATTAACATGATATATTATGCTTTGTATTGTAATAAAAAAGTAATTTACATTATTCAAAACATTTTTTTTGTTTCATTTCACACATGGTTTGTATTTTGGAAACACGTTTAAAAAAATTAGGGGTAAGGGTACCATTTTCGCAAAAAATTACATATTAAAATAACCATATGAATAAAATGTTGGGCCCATTCGATGCCTTATATAAACTGTTACTTAATTAATATCAGTTTGTAGAAATATAATATCTCAAATGTCGAGCGTATAAAAATATCTTACTGAGACTGATATTACGGAAATTTAACAGAAATCTGAAATCGGTTAATCACCCATTTTTCACGAATTAAGGTCATAATTTGGACAAAAATGGTGTTATCATGAAAAAATATACTTTGATTTATAATAAAAAAAAAGTAATTTACATTATTTTAAGTAAAATTTATTGTTTTTTTCATATATGGGTTGGTGCTTTGAAATTTGTAGGAAGGGGTAATATTTTCGCGAAAATTGCCAATCAAAATCACTTTATGAATGAAATATTAGGCCCATTCGATGCCTTATATATACAATTACTGAATTAATATCAGTTTATAGCCATATAATAACTCAAATGTCTAGCGTATTTAAAATATTGGGAAATATGGGAAAATTCTGCAATTTTCTAAAATGCGGTTTTTTGGACATTTGAACACCATAACGGGCAAAAGAATCAATATTAGGGCAATAAAACACAACAAAGTAATCAAATGTGTTAAGAAACATAATAAAATCTGCATATAAAGTCAAAAAGGTAAATATGTGAGAGTTGACAGACAAAAAAATTGGATTTTTGTCAAATATCTGTTGGGGTAGGGCTACTATTTTTGCCAAAACGTATTCGTAGCTCAAATCAATATAACTAGACATGTATTGGAAAGGGAATACACATACCTTTCTATTGATACCAAACAAGTCGAATTTTTGTTTCGGGAACTTATTTATAATAACCTTTGAAAATGAAAAATGGTTTAAAACTAAATTGGCAAAAATATTCAACAGGGCTATAAAAAGACCCCTTAATCACAAATGCGTTCCAAAATTTTTAATGTTAACATGCTTTTTCTTTAATAATATGTTTTTGGGGACAAAAAACTTTGGTCCCACAGAGATGTGGGGGTGCACGGTAGGCTATCCTAGCCCATGGACTATTGGTACCGTACATCATAGTCCTGAACATACGTCACTATGTTATCAAATCCAAGATGTTACTTTTTTACAATGACTCGTCGAAATTCAGACGGTTCTGATTTGTTTAGATCGAGTTTCCTGACGATCTTAAGAAAAGATATATTATGCAACATGATCTCAAATATCCGTAATCATTCCTCGATTACAACGACTACCGGCTAGCTTCCGAAAAAATTAGAGATGAATCAAGTGCACATGCTGATCCTTTAGTTGAACACTTCATTACTGGGATTTGAAACATTTCTCTCTCCATAGGGATGAAACTGACCAGGTTTCACTCTCAAATCATCGGTTTGGAAACAACCTCCTGGCTCAAGAAGTATATCGAACATAAATCTTTACAACTTAAATACCGATTCTTCGAACACATAAAACACTAGGACTTAAGTAAGTCTATGGAGTCATCCGGAAGAGTGTGAAACTGATTACCACTGAAATCAGGCATTGGAGCTTATAGCAAAATCAAACTATGATCGTCGTGTCGTCTTCCACGAAAATTTTGTAGCCGGGATTGCATGGCATTTTTCTTGTTATATCTATTAAAAACTCCATGAAAGTGTTTGTACTTCGGTACATCTATACACATTGTTGCCATCTAGATAGGTCAGATATTGGTCGCTTATGAACTGCCGTAGTTACTCATGTATGGATTGTTGAACTTTACAACTTCCCGATGTGACATCATAGTTACAACTCCAAAGGTTGCTTTCCCAAATAGTTTTTTCATTCTCTTATCCGAGTCCAAACTTTACTCTTGTGATCTTGATTGCTGTCATCAACAAAACATCCGATTGCAAGTAAATAATGTGGTAATCCCGGGAAACCATACATCCACACGTGCCTTAGCATATCCTTCATCGCATGTTTTTCCCATTCGCATCATTAATTGGTATCACCTCCAATTTATAGCTATCGCCAATGCCTTCCTTGAATAAGTTGATGCTCTGATTTTCTTCTAAGGTGTATGAGAGTTGCGATAAAAGCATACACCAGTCGACCAATCTCACCTTCAAACTTCCGATCATCTTTCCAAAAATGATGTTATTCTATTTGTGATTGGTATCCAGTAGGTCTGACCTTCGTTCAGTCTCTCTTTCTAAAGTTCAAGTGCAACACATCAACCCAGAATGTGGTATTTGAGAAATGAATATAGATTCCAGAATTTGATACTACATGTTGTAACAGTTGTTAACTGGTCGTTGTCGCAAATCTGTTAAAATTTCTAGCGACTTCCCTCATACGTTTAAGTTACATTATAATTGAAACAGTGTTTGTCTTCCTCTGTCACTTAGAAACAACCACAAAACCTTCTCCATTCGATTCATTTCCTTATTTATACCTGCAACGAACTTAGACACATCATCTCCTTGATAGACGACCAGTTATTTGTAGACAATTTGAAAATATTTTATAGTACCAGAAACCCAATGGTATTGCTTCTTATACTCTATCTTCCTTACAAAGCATTAAGACTTTATAGATGTTGAATGGAAGCCATAGAATCGAACTGTTCTTTGGCAGCAGTTCTCACTTCAAAACACCGCGCTAAACAACTATGGACGCTCATATCCAAGGTATATTTCCTAGTAAAGTAACTTAAATACCTTAAAATCGTGTTCAGACAACGATACTCGAGAGTCTATGAGTCGAGAAAAGCTATATATAAAGATTAATTAGTAAACTATTTTGTCGAAAGTATAATACCTGATTCGAAAGCTGGGTGCTGTGACACCATATTGGTGGAACGACGAAAGTGATAGAATAGGTAATTTATGAAGTCCTACGTGTAGCGATATTAATGTGATGAATATTTTTTTTATAAAAATAGGAGATGAGGCATGATTGTCTATGAGACAGCCACCCACCAAGTAACAGTAGAATTTTAACTTCTACAGGTCCCATAATGGCCTTCAACAATGAACCAGAGTCCATACCATAACTTGAGCTGTAAAAGGCCCCTATACAACAATACTAGACGGAAACACCTGAAATGTACGATGCATCAATGAATGGCCTTCTTTCATTTGTTCAAAAACCTATAGGAATGAATCACTTTAGATCTAAACTGTACTTTCTACCACTTTTAGAATTGAACTCTTTATATAAAAAATGTTAACAAACATTTATTTATGACCCGATTGAAATATGTATTAATTAGTTTTTGTAACTCGAATACGTCAACATCTTGATATTACATGGCAATAAAAAGTCCTTTGTGGACAAAGATTTAAACGCCGTCAATCTTGGAAATATCCTACACCATAAGTCAGTTAACTTACAATTCCACATATTTCAAAGATCAACCTTTTCCAGTAATTTCTATTCCCATACTTCACCTATTTCATCCAAAATATTCAAACGTGAATTTAAGAATCTCACCGTGCTGATGACCTAAAAGCGAAACCCCTAGACTGCTTGCTCCTATTTCTCATTCAAATATGGTCATGCTTTCCATGTCATTAAAGGAGATATGAATAAATTTGAGAATTCAAAAAGACATATATCATGAGCCACAGTGCAACTGGAAATACAAGCGGATGGATTCTGTAGATGGCAAATAAAGTATATAACACAATTACCGAACAAATCAAAGTCCATAAGACATACGGCAAAATAGAGAGGAAGGGGGAGTGGTATATTCAGATTCGGAAAAGCTGTTTGGTAAATTAGAATGAGCAAACCAAGAACATCAATATAAGTATGAATGCGATGTCTATTATCAATGATCCAGATGTTGCAAAAACTATCTATCATTCATGATACAAATCTTGTCGCGCCAGTAAATAGGACCGAATAATATCATTCTTGTCTGTGAAAACATTTCATTGATTGTTTCATTAATGAGTAGGCGTTGATAGCACACATGCTCATCCAACTTACACACATCTACAACACTTTAAAAAAAAACAAGTTCATTGATAATCTTATGTCAGTATTGTCTTCCTTTTGAAGTTTGGGACTTAGATCTCCCTTCATTGTATTGGATACCAGTCTTCCAATGTTACACCAAGCCGCCGCTCTAAAGCTGTTAACTTTAATTTCAACAACTATCTAGATCGGACACCAGAAATACTGCGATAAAAACTATGCAAGAAGTTGTATAAATCAAATGGAGATGCAAATGAAATAAATATTGTACTTCGTAGTAGAACCAAAAATACTTTGTTCAACGCAACACAAAATAAACAAACCAAATATATATAACAGAATATTTAAAAAAAAAGTTAGATTTCTTAATTAACAACAGATTTGATTAGTTTGGTAGACAGATTCCAACAGATTATCGGCATTCCAATGAGCATTTGAGGCAGACTATATTCAAGAGCTTTTGCAGAAAAAAAAGGCGGAAGAGCCCAAATATTAAATTTCAGCTTCCGTTATATTGATGATGTTCTTTCACTGAACAATGCTCGATTCGGTGATTATTTGCACCTCATCTATACCCAAATGAGCTAAGTCTGTCTCGTACCTTATCTTAATCACGAATAAGAAAATAGAGAAAGGTTTCATACAGTATTAAAGTTGGACTTGTATTAAGAGGTCAACTTTGAGAAGATGACGAAATGAGCATTAAAGACGAATGACTTCTTTTATCAAGCACATTCATGATAAAATTGTAATCTGAAAAACAACAGGAAATGGAATTGGAGACCTTTAAAATCAAGTGGACGCTTAACAGAGGTTACTGCAAGGACCAGTTTGTCAATAATGAACATGATGACTTCAACTTTCCAATGGTTAACTTCTAGTTTATTGGCAGTGTACATTCTATGTTCCCCGGCGTATGGCGTAAACATCTCTCAGTTCAAATTTTTCATGATCATGTGTCAATACAGCTATTTTCTAGACAGAGCAAAGTCGTTGGCACAGAAACAGCTCACACCGGGATATAATGCAGTTGAGGTCATCACTCGAGAAATTTTACGGTCGACACCACAATCTTTTCGGTCGGTATGGAATATCCGTTTTACGGATGAAGACGGGTTCTTGTTTTGGAATAACCTACAACAGGCTGTTCACTTTCTAAGTCTGAAGGTTGTAATTCCCTTAAGCCCTCCTTTTGTGGAGGTGGGGCCCACATTGTTCATAGTTGTATGTTTGTATTTATTTTTATACAGTATAGTATGGTATCTGTCATGTTACATTCGACCTCTCCGTTTTTTTTTTCTGACCCTTCGGTATTCTTTTGCTTCCATTTAAATTTGTCGATCGCATTGTGTGAGGCAGGTAACACATTTCCAGAGATCGTTGGCTCATCCGGCCATTATTTCACTGTGTCACTCGATTAGACTTCTGATCCACTTGGATATGGTGGCTGTCGGATAGGAAAGACCAATGATATCATTTTAGATCATCGTTCCTCACATTGATGATAGCCACTTTTATGCAAGCTTCTGTTTGATCGTATGTTTGAACTGGGCTGAATTTGTTGAAATTCATCTTTAAATGTATAATGTGATCGACTTTATTCAGGCTGAAAGCTACTTCACTCTATTTAACTACCTTTTAAATATTCAAATGAGGTGAACTCTTCAAAATCGTGCATAGTAACGGTCATGACGCTTGCATGTAAACAAAG
>JAULBM010288358.1:3255-15972 GCA_032357055.1 Geukensia granosissima | reverse complement strand
CCATCGAACTGTCGGACTATCGAACTGTCGGACTATCGACATGTCGGACCATCGAACTGTCGGACCAACCCACACAAATATGTGTAACATACATGTAAATCTAACAAACGTGAAATGAGCATGTCAAATTGTTATCATAGGCATATGACTGATTTTAAATGGAACATTTTTAAAAGTGACAAGCAAAATAAGGGAATAAATGTAGTAGAAAAATTCTGAGAGCTGAATTATTTTCCCCCTGTAAGCTGAAAAAATTAAATTGTAACTGAAAAATACTAGAGGATATGTGTGTGTGTGTGTGGGGGGGGGTGGTGGTGGGCAAAAACATAGCCACCCACTCCCTCAGATCTTAAGCCCCTGTATATTCACACCTCTGGCATAAATTGATCTGAAAGTTGCTGGAGCATTATGGTTGGTATCAGTACTATCAAGCATTTTTCTTTTTTTCAAAATCTCAAAGGAAGCCTATAAGTTAACCTCAAAGTGCCCCATTGAGCTGCATTACCGAACGTAGATAAAAGGCCATTTTTCATTGGTCGTCGCTATGTCACATGATGTCAACATTATATGAAAAAATGAGTGCATAGTCATGCAGAAAGAATAGAAAGCATGGGTTAAAATGATTTAAAAGGTGATATAAGACACGTAAAGGTAAGAAACTCAATTGTCAGCTTAAGTTTCAGGTTAAATGGTTGTAACAAAATATGTCAGTTTTGAAATATAGAAGATGTGAAAAATAAAAGGAAATATTTTGCAACTTGTCAGAAGAGTTTGTTTAAAAAACTTTCAGATGTGAGATTACTTTAAAAAACTTGACAACGTCGATTTAAATCCATATAGAATTTTAATTGGTATTTAAATATTTCACAATTTGTCAGATAAAGGAAAAGTAATCACCTGACATAATACACTTAAATTTAGAGACAGGTTAATTTATGATTAATCTTAACACTGAGTATAAATAAGAACAAAATATCAGCTGTTATATGTCTCACTGAGAAACTGAAATCTAGTAAAAATGAGACAAGTTTTACAATTCAAGTTTTGAGTCACAAAAACTGTAGTAATATACATTCAAATAATGCACATATATATATATAGTCATGCATTGTTTCAAATATATTAATTTCTTCAAATCAAGTCAAATAAATTTTATTTAAAGTTGGCAATACAACAAACATAAGCTTAAAATATCCTTTGAACCAACAATACATATATATATATGAATCAATGACATAAGTCCACCAGCATGCAGTACATATTAAATATTTTTATAAAAAAAAAATTGTTGAAGAATTTTTAGATAGATTTCTATGAAATGTTGACGAATAATACCAGATATATATATATATGATGCCAAGAGAGAAGTTTTTTAAATGTAGTTATACATAAACAGTGTATATGTTAGTAAGGCATGTAAGTAGGGATATTTTTCAAAGTTGTTTCATTTTTGTTCTGTAACTTTGTTTGTGGTTGTGATTTCATCATATTTTTACATTCAAAGATGAACTTTGAAAACTGGAAATGAAAAAAAATGTTACAACAGAAAAATAAAACAGCTTTAAAGTAAATGCAGAAGCAAATAAGCAAGATTTATAGTAAAGATGTAGTAAAAATATAGAAGAAGGAGATGGGGCAAACACATCATGAAATAATTAACAAAAAAGAATTTCAGTATTTTGCAGGATTGAATTAGTAGATAATTATTGCATTGTTGATAACCACTAGCATCAGGTCGTATATTAAGCCTAAGGCCTACCTTAAAAATATGTTTGGTTGCTGTTTCTGACTGTACTCTCAGAGTGTAGGGTCGGTAGGTAGGAAAAATATTTTAATTTATCAACAGTGATGAAGGTTTGCAGAAAAAATAATAAATACACACCAAAAGCATAAACTTGATATTGGGTCTAATCGCAAAACGATACCCACAGTAACCAGAATATCTGGATCGAAAAAACAATATTTTAAAAAAAAGGCACAATAAAATTTTGACAGTAGGGCCAATTTTTCAGGGTCAGTCAGTAAACAGCAAACAAACAATATTTTATTTTAGGCCTAACAGTTTGCCAGGCAGCATTTTTGTTGATGTTTTCAAATTTTGATTGCTTTATTTAACTACATATATTGACATAAACTTGATTTTTTGTTCTGCCAGATTCAAATCCTGTATGTGAACCCTTAGTTAATACCAGAACGAAATGGGCATGAAAACCAAGGTTTTTATTGTTTATTGTATGACATACCACATATTTATCTCAAACTATAATCTGTGTAAGTTTTTAGGATTTGTTCCAATTTTAGCTGACCAAGAGGGCAATAATTTTTGTTTTAAATATTTGAAACTGCTGAGACAATTGAAACAAAACTTGTTGAATGAAGTTTAGCATGGGATTCCATGCACAGAAAATCCCTTTGTATATATTTTTGTCAGAAACTGTTGAGCCAATGGGATTGAAACTTGGAATGGTTGTTTAATAGTACTCTAACAAAGGAGTAGGTATGTTAAGCCCCATATTTGGCACAAATTTTAGTTTTGTGACACAATAAGTTGTTACATGAAAATGCTGTTTAATAAACTGTCTTTTAACAATTCAATACTTATTCTTATATATTTTTTGTCATTTCAACAAAACAACAGAGTATACATGTACATGTATTTGTCTATTTCAACAAGAATGTAGCATTTTCTGTAAAAATACTAAATATTTGCAGGTGTTTTGTTCAAAATAGATAAAATGGCACCAAAACATCACAAAGATATTTTAACCAAGCATTTAATTGTACGATGTGTACCTGATAGATCTTTAATTGTGGAAAGTATAGTTGTGATTTTTATGTCCAGTCTACATGTGTTTAATAAGAATTGACAAAACTATATTAAATGTTGTACAAATTAAGTAATTTTTTAGTATTTTTATTTTAAAGCAATATCTATGTGCCATGTGACCATTTTAATACCAATTAAATTAAAAATTCTGTAGAATTTTCATTTTATAGACATTATTCAATAAAAAAAAATAAGATAAATGATATTATCAACTATTCATATTTTAGCAGAATGCTTGGGCCAAAAATATGCCTTAAGACTCTTGTGTTTTTTGTACACTTTCCATTCCTGCAATCAATGCTTATTAGAACCATTACGGGTAAGGACTCCTGTAAACTACCAAAGACATTTTCCCATGACTGTTGCACGATGTCACACAAAAATCACGTGATGTTTATACTTGCAATAGTTTGTTTATACTTTTAATCTCAGTGATGTTCACATGACAGTGGTGAGACGTGCACGACATAACTGTCAGGTGAGCGTCATGCCATCTAACTGAGAGCATTAATTTGCTGTGTAGGACGTTAATGACTTTTACACACCCCCAGGTGAGCGAAAAAGGCACCTTGGTCATGAGAGTCTCTTGTATTTACAATTAACTGATTCTTTAAAAAGTTATTACCTAATCACTTACAGGTCAAAGAGCATACATGTACATGTACAAATGTAGATTCATAGCATTTTGGTCATTAATTTGTTTTAATAAATTAGGTTCTGTGTGAAACAAGTTTCTTATATCACTTTATTTATAGATTAACTTTTTGTTGTAGGTCTCACCAGAATGGCTAAAAACTTACTGAAAAAACAGGATAAAAAGTACAAGACATGACAGACAGGTCAAAGGCCTTGGTCTTTAGACTGAATGATCATGGCCAGGGACCGGAAATAATCCGTCAGATGTTTCTAGAGAGAGGATGGGTTGAGTTTGATGAGGATGACCAGGATGATGAAGACTGGAATCTATGGTGGAGAACATCTCGATTTAGAATTTGTGATTATGATTTTCTTCAACCATGGCAACGGTTAAACCACTATCCGAAATCAGCTGGTATCACCAAAAAGGATTGTTTAGCCAGGAATTTAAAAAGGATGAAAGGTGTACACGGTACCGCTGTTTACAACTTTAGTCCAATAGCCTTTAACTTGCCAAATGATTACACACGATACGTTGCAGAATATGGAAGACTTAAACAGCAACAACATGATTCAAAGTCATTACTCTGGATCTGTAAGCCAGCAGACATGTCAAGGGGTCGTGGAATATTTCTATTCAGAGATATCTCAGAATTACAATATGATTGTAACGCAGTAGTACAACGGTACATATCTAATCCTATGTTGATTGGTGGCTACAAATTCGACCTGCGTATTTATGTTGCAGTTCCCTCGTTTCATCCTTTGACCATTTATATATATGAGGAAGGTATTGTTAGATTTAGTACAGAAAAATATGATGTCAACTCTTTAACAAACATATTTTCTCATCTAACCAACACATCTATAAATAAACACAGTCCATCTTACTCCACTGATAAGGAGTACATTGGACCTGGTTGTAAGTGGACACTTACCCAGTTACGACATTATTTTCATCAAAACAACATCAATGACAGTATCCTCTGGGTAAGAATATTGAATATTGTGATACTAACTACCCTTATCCAAGCTCCACAGGTGCCAAAATGTTCAAACTGTTTTGAACTATATGGATTTGACATTTTAATTGATGAAAATTTGAAACCTTGGTTACTAGAAGTAAATTTTAGTCCGTCACTTGGAGCTGATTGTCTTGTTGATATGCAAGTTAAAAAACCTCTTCTACATGATATTATCCAGCTGATGAATTTCAAGGAATCTGATGTTAATCGAGGTGTAGAGAAGTTGAAGCGACAAAATAGTCGAGTCAAAACTAACGATACTACAGACAGGTATGGTTCCAGTAGTCGTCTGAGTCATAGGAGTGGGTTTCAGAGGGGGTCGTCATTTCATAAAAACCTTAGCAGTCTAAGTAAACAGTCAACTGTTGAGGAGAGGGAAACAATGTCGTATGTGGAACAAGACACTGATGAAGTTAAAGTAAAATCAAATAAAAATGAATGCCTTGGGTTACCACTAGCTTATACCAAAGATGATAGTAGACCAAACACTGGAAGTTCTGGGATATCAAGTTCTCATGGTGATCTACAACACATAGGCAATGCCGAAAATAGTTGTAAAAAATCAAATAAAAATATTATGAAAAGATCAAAAAGTGCTGATACTAGATTAAATGCTGAGGGAAATGTTGTGTCCCGTGAGAGAGTCAAGTTTTATATTGGTAGTGATCATAATAACAATGTACAAAATAGCACTGCCTCTGCAGGTCACACAAACAAAATTCCACGTAGTGCCATTGCTCGTACATCAGTTAATTCTGGTAATCGAATAGACAGACAGATAACATCGTCATCAATAGCAAGATCAGAAGGGTCATTAACCCAAAGACTGGAAAAAGGTTCAATAAAAAGCTCTGCCACATCTGATAGTGCAATTTCAAGTTTTTCTGGGTCTAGTGAAAACTCGGATTTGATCTCTTTGCCACCTGACTCTAAGAAATTAGTAACTCCTAGGCTTTTGTCTCAAAGACATAATATTGCCAATGTTGAAATCACATCATCTGCAAGTGCCAGCTCCATTGAAGTAAAAGAATCTAGTCAAACCATGAAAATTAAATCATTACGACCTCATGGAAATTCTTCAACTTTTCGGAAAATCTCAGGGATGGGAGTTACTAGCACACCATCCTTATTAGGTTTAAACAGAAATAAAAGCAGACTGCAGATGAGCAATGTTTCATCCTCAGTGTCAAGTTTTCCAAGTATGAGTCAAAACAAGTTTCAAAGCACTACATCTGTACCTAAAATAACAACATCCCAAAGACAGGGTAACATTGCACATCTCTCAAGAAGCAATCCTGCAAAGTTGAATTCCAACAACAGTGGAAGATCATCAAGCATGAACAGTGTTCAAAAACCACAGTTGTTTGTTTCTAATTCTCCAACACAAGCACAACCAAGGTCAACTTATCTGAACAATGGTCGTGAAACACAAATGAGTCAAAGATCGTTGGTAAACAATAGACATGACACTAAGTCAGGACAAAGATTAATTCAAAACAATCGCAATACAAACAATTCTCGTTTGAGTATTCGAAGGGATTCACACAATAGCAATAAAATTCCTGTTAAGAGCAGGGTAAAAGGCCCTGCGCCCATTGTTGGAGATTTCTTTCTTGGGTTTCCATTCAGTGATGTGTCGCTAAAGGCAGCCAACTCAACATTGGACCCCCATATTGTTGTGAAGGAAACACAGAGGCTCCTGAAGGAGGCACTAGTCAAAGTAGACAAATCTTCAGGTGATAGGAAAGTGTCTGGCCATCTTCCATTTGGGGCACAAGATTGGGAGCGCAGGCTCTGGGGACCTGTCAAACCTAAAGATGAGGAGAGTTGACAGAAAATGTAAGTTATAATCAGCTTAATTATAACATGTAGGTAATTTGGCTAAACAAAGTTTGTTAGTCCTCCATAGCAATACAGTGGTGCAGCTAGAATCTGAAAAAGAAGAGTGCTTACACTTTAGTCATGCATTCACATGTTCAGGGCGATGGCTAATGGAGTAATATTTCACATATACATATATATGTATATATACATATCTTATGTATTTCTTAAACACAATTAGTATTTCAGGGTATATCTAAGGACTGTTTTTATAGGTATTAACGGCACTCCACACTTGTTTATCGCTAGCGAGATCACTACAGTACAGAGTTAGATGTGGCCTAGTGGTTCATTGTTGAAGGCCGTAATGGGACCTATACTGTAGATGTTTAAATTCTACCGTCATATTGTGGGTGGCAGTCTCATGGACAGTCATGCCACATCTCCTATTTTTATATTGTATAGATTGTTTTAAAACATCTAGATGTTCTGCCAGTTTAAAAAAGTTTTAGAGATTTAATACGGTAGGAAATGCATGGAGATGGGCAAATGGCAAGTGAACTTTTTATTTGAATATTATAATCAACTATCCATTTGGGCAAGCTGGATCACTGGGTGGACCAGTTACAAATGTATATGCCATTTCTCACCATTGGATATCTTCTAAAAGAAAGATATGGTGTAAATGTACATCTATACAAAATCTAAAGGTGTTATGAGTAGAACGCCTTCCCACTCACCATCAAAATAAATTTTCTTTAATTTTTCCCAGGTATACTGCACAATTAATTTCTTTTTAAAATAACATACTTGGTACCCTAGATTTATAGATGTTTAAATTATTTTCTCGACTTAGTGGAAGATTTAAATGATTAACCACAGGATTACTAAGTAAAAATGTATTACATAATTTTAAAGTTTTTTTGCAAATCAATTTCTTAAGAGAAGGTTAAGTACTTGTAAATATGTATCAATCTCAATCTGAAGGTTTTTTCTACAGTACAGGTGTACATGAAGATATATTTTGTATGATTAATTTAATTTAATTTATAAATGTATATAAAAATAGAAGATGTGATATGATTATTACATGTATGAGACATCCCCCCAAATACCATAATATTTTTATTTTTGTCACCCCCAAACTGTCCTCTCAGTCTCTCCCAAAATTTCAGAAAGTGACAATAAATTAGATTAAGAATCATGTCATGCAAAACTTCATGAAACATTGATGATTTACATACATGTAGCTAAGGTTCACACTATATAGTCAGCCATCCACCAAATGACACTCAAATTTCAACGTTTACAGGTCACATTATGGTCTTCAATAATGAACTGGAGTCCATACAATAACGAAAGCTGTAAAAGGCCCCCAAATACAAAATGTGAAACTATTCATAAAACACAACAATCGACCAAATTTATTGCAAAGAACAAATTCATCCAAACGAACTTATATTTAAATAAATTTTTAGATTCGGATTAAATAATTGAACAGGGTTGTTAATGAAAATTTGCTTATATCTAATATTTCATATTTTTTGAATTGAATAATGTCTATAAAAAGAAAATCCAACAGAATTTTTAGTTAAATTAGTTCTACTATGGACATATATGACACATAAAACATGCTTTAAATGTGAAAATACTAAGAAATGAATTAATTTGATGCAATATTTGATACTATTTTGTCGATTTTAATATAGATCGCACAAAAACATCACAACAAAACTTTGCACAATTAAAGATCTATCAAGTATAAATGTTTGGTTGAAATATCTTCTTGGTGTTTTTGTGGGATCATATATCTATTTTGAACAAAACACCTAAAAAAATTGAAGATTTTTACCGAAAATGTTAAATTCTTGTCAAAATAGTCAAAAATACCCTTTCATTTTGTTGAAATGACGAAAAGTATACAAGAAAAAGTAATGAATTATAAAAATATGATTATTAAACAGCAGTTTCACAGCTTCTTATTATAGTGTCACAAAATCTAAAATTTGGGCCAAATATGGGGCTTAACGTACCTACTGGTTTTAGAATTGTTTTTTTTTCTGGTATACATTCCATATTTTTCTTTTAGAATAACTTACTATGTTTTTCTGAATTCCTGTTTTATTTTGTCTTGTTCGGTTAACGGCTTTAAACGAGTCCTGTTATCTTCATTTTCATAATTAAAAGTTTCAGTTAAGTTTTATACTTACACAATTAATCTTTTTATGATTTAATATTAAATATTTAGATTTTTTCATTACTAATAAGCAATAATGGTATACATAACTATATGCACCAATATTCAAATACTGATAATCCAGATTAGTATTATACTAAATCTCTTCAATGTTTTAACTTTGTTTTACACTTTGTAAAGAAGCCGAGAAAATCAAATATCCACAATGGCGAACGAAAAAACTATGAAAGGAAATATAGAAGAATTTGCTGTTCAGATGAAAAGACTTGTAAACAATAAAGAACAGAGGTAAGGAAACATCCTATTTAACAAAGTTCTTGGTATCATGTCAGGTCTTGATAAGCATTCAACGGATTCTCATGCTCCTTAAAACGAATTATCAGAAAATATCGCCGTGTAAATATTACATGAAATATATGTTTGATAAAATTATCCCGTAGTGTCTTCTGTATATTATTTTTATTATTTAGCGACATCAAATTTTTGATTGGGAACAACAGAAAACCTATTTATGCACACAGATGTATATTAGCCAACCGATGTTCAGTGTTCAGAGCGATGTTTCAAGATCAAGCACAGAGGGCTGGAGTGGTGGACAAGGACATTCCATTTGTTTTAGCAGACATGACTCCTGATATTTTTCTTGCAATGATGGAATTTATTTATACCAATTGTGTTACACTGACACCAAAAATAGTAAGTGATCAAATTCTTAAAACATACAAGTAGACAGTATTCCAGAAAGGTATAAAAGAGATAAATCGGAATATTCATATTGGTATCGATATTCAAACATTTCATTCGCAACAAAATGGGAATCACTTAAATGGAGTTAACACCGTGTACTAAGGCCAGTAAGGGTATATTTTTGTTAACAGAGTCATCAAGGTATATATAGATTTATTTCAGAGGGAACCAACAAAACAAAAGATTGATTGATTGTTGTTTAACGTGCAGTGGCAAATATATTTCATTAATATTCAGGACGAGCAAAACAAAAGAATATGTGCCCATATTTTTACTCTACTTAATAATTTAAATATTTTATTGCATGATTTCAGGCCATTGACGCACTCGGAACCGGTTTAGAATACGGCTTAGAAGAGCTTAGGAAGGTATATGTGTAAACTCTATTTATTATTGTACGTTTCATGAACTGAGTCTCTCATGTTTAGGCTATTCTCTCTTATAGCAATCACACAATCTGAAAAGGGAATTTAGAAAGAAATACAACTATCTTCCAGACAACCGAATTTTGTGTTATAAACATCCAAGGTGTCGTTGTATATTCTCTGCTCATGTGAAAATTTATGATTTTGTTAAAAATTCAAGTTTCGACAATGACAAAATTTTTGCATTTCTTGTATTACCAAACTAACTTTTACTGACATTACGTATAAATATATCCCAATAGATATAAAATCTATCAAAATATTTTTAATTTTCTTAAACTCACCACCAATGTGAGCTAAAAACATTAAGTTATAATGGAAAATAAAAAAAATTTCAAATTTTCCTGATGAGTGGAGGAAAACTAAGAACATAAAAAATCCGAAATATACAAAAGTTACCGGTATCTTTTTAGTATTGCATTTTCAAGGGATTTTTCCAAGACCTGTTAAAGGTGAGAGACTCAGTTCATTTAACGTACACAGTCGTGCTGTTGATTTTCTTCTTAAATTTTCTTTGAACACTATCTTGCATTAAAAGATTTTGGCGAGGTACCATTAATTATAGATGTTTTTTATAAACCACATTTTAATAGATTATTTAAACGCATGAGGTTGTCGTCAAAATTGCATGAAATGTGGTCACCTGCAAACTTGTTTTGTCGGATATCCTGCGTTTTGGAGGAAAGAGAGAACTGTATATACATGTTAAATAAAGACAATATCATCATAGATACCTTGTATATTAATGTTTTTGAAATTTTATTATTCTTACAGCTAGCAGGGGATTACTTAATCGAGAACCTTGCAGTACATAATGTTTGTGAATGCTTACAAGCATCTATTGTCTGGACGCAAGATGAACTAAAAGCCGCTTCCATCAAATTTATTGAGCAACATACAGAGGTAAGAAATAATGCAGACACCACAAAGACATAAGCAGTATACAGAACAGACTTTCATAAACTTGACAAATCCATACTTATTTCATATTTTGCCAATTAATAAGAGCTTTGCTACTGAAGAACGATCTAAAATCTATTTACCTGGTAACACTCGTGGTTTTTACATAATAAAAACAACAATAATAATATTAATAATAATAATAATTATTATTATTATTACTTTTATATACAAATTTGTGTACATATGCAGTAATATTACCGTTTTATTACAAGAACTTTGCGGTGTGGAATAATTCTACGATTTTCACTCGTTCCACTGCGCTTTACTCGGTAAAGACCAACATTTCTTAATGGAAGAAACCGCAGATTTTCAATATGCCCCAGTGTAAGAATCTTTTTCTGCATCAGTCGAAAATTATAGGATCAAATTCATGCGAGTTTGTAATGTACATAAATGAAAAATATAAATCTGTGGATATTTGAATATAAAACAATAATATCAAAGAAAATATTGATAGTAAGGGCGGGTAAAAAACAAAACTTTACGATAAGAGAGATGACTGATATTCCGATTGTAAACATTTCCTTCATGTCTAGCAACATTCCAGCCGCACCTGCATACGGAGTGTATATTTCTCAACTGATACGCTACTTCCTATCAGGATTTTATTGATATAAAGTTGCAGCTGACAAGAAAGCTACTGAGCAAAGGGTTTCTAAGGGAAAGATTAGAGTCACCACTCCGGAAGTTTTTCGGTCGCCATTATGATTTGGTTGACCGGTACGAAATATCCATTTCACAAATGACAATGGATATCTTCCCACTTTTATGAGTACAAATCCGTTCCTTTAGTGGTTGTGACTAACATCGATTGTTATTATACACCGACTTGGCCTACTGAGTAACAGGTATGTGCCACTAGTGGAGCGGGAGTTGCTTACCATTCCGAAGCACTTGAACTCACCCTGGTTTTGTGAGATTCGTGTTGCTCCAGCTTTGGTTTTAATTGTAGTGTCGTGTGTGCTATGTTTGTCATTCGTTTTATTTTGTTGGCCATGGTCTTGTCTGTTTTCCAACCTAACGATTTCTGTCTGCCTCTTTGGTATCTTCGAATTCCTTTGATCATGAGTATAAATGAAATACTTGATTAATGTTTCTAAGGTAGGGAGGTCAGCAATACGCTTATACGTAACGTAATTGATTTTTTTGCGTAGGTGAAAAATGTCAATTTCTTGATTGTTTAAACGTTTAAAATTATCATTTATAAAGAAAAAACTATATCGTAAAGATTTTGACCTAATATTTTACACTTTATATGTTTCAAGACCATTGGTAATAATAAAACATATTTACTGTGCACTGAAGTGGAGTGGTTTTGCGTAAAATGACCGCTGCAAAACTATGTGTCAATGACAAAGTCGATTTCAAAATTTAATCCGTAAGCTATTACCGGGCCGATTTCTAGCACTCAAATTTTTACAAATTTCTTCTAGTTTTTAAACCCGGTTTTGACGATATTCAATATGAGAAAAAATAAATTAGGAAAACTCTGCCAAAAAATACGTTTACCCCTTCGCCGACAGCCCGTCACAACCGGATATCCATAATCTAGACCTTCTTCTTTCTTTATGTAGCCTTGGTTTATTTGAATAAACAACAGCAGCTTGCGGATTTGATTGGACAAATGTGTGGTTTGGGCGTGTTATATCGCGGGAAGAGTTATCAGTCTTGACCGACGGATGATTTACGTCCTCCATTGAAATAGAACGCATGAAAAAAGCACACTAACAAATGGGTTTCTTCGACGCTTACCTAGATGGACTGATGGCTAGTGGTGTTGACAACGATGGCTACGGAGGACTATCACGTAAGGTAAGTGCCAAAACAACTTCTTAATCCCATAAAAATAGGTCCGCCCACCAAAAGGTCACACCCTATGACTTCTACTGTTTAAAGACGTCGTTCAACATTTCCAAACCACATAACATAAAGGTGTTTCCGATAGTTAATTCCTCACCAACAGCTATTAAATATCAGATCTATCAACAAATTCTCTCCAATACCAGATATTTTCTCATTTCGATCTTGTATCTGTAATGAGCAATGACCCCCGCACGCAAGATTGATGTCCATTCG
>JAULBM010288347.1:0-15972 GCA_032357055.1 Geukensia granosissima | reverse complement strand
TAATGCTACTGATGAGAGGTTACTCCTTGAAATGTACATATAACATACCTAAATTTTCAATATTTATTTAACATTGGTAATTTTGTATTCTTAACATAAAATGTGCTACTCCTTCGGAAGCAACAGAGATAGTATAGAATAAGAAGATGTGCTGTGATGTTCTAAGCCTACCAAAAAATCCAAATACAAACAACTCTCAGAACCGGATCCAGGGTAAAAGGGGCAGGCACTTTTTTGTGATCTTCTTGATTCATCAATTTTTAGTTTTTTAATTGAGATTTAGACCAAAAATTTACCCAAAACTTTTCCTTTTTTATCATTTCTGCGTTTCAAAGGGGGTCTTTGGCAACCCTGCCCCCTGGACCAGCCCCTGTTATTATATACATGTCAACAATGGAAAAAGATGAACACCAAAAAGCAAGTTGTAAATGGCAACGGTAATAAGAAGTGATGACTCCTTGGTATATCTTGTTTTATGCGTTATTGTTTGAATAATTTGTATCAAAAGTTTAAATCTTATGCAGTTGGTTTTTAAAGTTTTTAAGTCGTTTCCACACAACTGTCGTAGTTTAGGGGATGGTTGAGTACTCACAAAATGGTTAACCCCACTAAAGTTTTTTGTGCCTGTCCTAAGCCAAGAACCTTTAATTCAGTGGATGTAGTCGTTTTTATGTCTAAATATTATTGTTTAAGGGGCTACCATACACCTAAGGGAAATAGCTCTTTAAAAATCATCTAAACGTTTTAATCAAATATCATTTTATATTAAAATTAATGCATCTCATTGATCAAAATGTTTGATGATGAAATTATTAAATATCTATTGAAATAATTCCAGAGAAATGTGTGGTTCAAATTTCTTGAAATTTTCATGTTTTCTTTCTTTCATCAAAGCAAATGTCCAAATAAAATATAAAGAATATTAAACGAGTAGCATTTATTTTGGCGATGGTGTATGGTACCCCCTTTATGGTACCCCCTTAACATTTGATACTTTTTGCCATAGTTGTTTCATCTAAATATTATCACTTTTTTCCTGGACAAATACAGCTTCCCATAGAGTATGGAATGTTGTCATTTTTTAAGGTCTTTTGGCAGTTTGTAGATGTTTGTAATTGCCAAATTTTGGATGGCTGTCTGCAGTTTCTCTGACATTTACCCCATATCTTTTCATTTTCATATGTCTTAATATAAAATAATGGATATTAGCCACATCTTTATTTTTTGGTCAAATTCTTGGAACAAATGTGTGCTTTAACGACCCTCGTCCTTTTGTTGGCATTGAAAGAAATTCATCAGATACAAAGAAAGGCTTTTCACTAAACACTCGGGTCAAACACGATTAAGATGGTTATAATGATGCCTCGCTACTGTGGATTTCCTCATGCTATATGCGTATTTCATGGAGTTACCCCTCATCAGCAGAATTATAATATCTAAAAGCCAAGATCATAAAAATAGAATATTTTTGATATACAACCTAATGGAAACAGGAAGCAAAATTTTCTGTTCAAAATGTTTTATTAGCAAATCTTAATGTTGAAAAATACAGTTGGTCGTTAGTTAAAGGTTCAACAGAAATTGGCTGCATTTGTGTAAATTGTAAAGCATTGAAAATACGGAAAGGCTTCGAAACGTATTGCACTTAGTAGTTGACTCTGTCGTCTGATTTGAATTCCTGTAAATCGATTTGTTTGGATTTAATGACTTCTTTTACTAGGTTTGGATCATGGACTTACTGTGTTTTGGTTCTAATGCTGATGATGAGAAGTTATTCCTTGAAATGTACATATAGCATACTAAAATTCCCCATGCTGTTTAATCAACATTTTAAAAAGTTAACCTGATTTTCATATTCCTTTTTTAAATGATATATTTAATAATAAAACTGCTTTTTAATGCAAGTTGTCAAAGTTCATTCCAAAAAGACTAAACACTAGACGCAAATAAGAAATAAGAAAAAATCCTGGTTTTTTAGTTTTGGAAAAGGTTATTTTTTTCGTTGAAAAGGGATGGAAATAATTTCAGTCCTTAAACATCTAATACAATTTGTAATATTGTATAGACTTTATATTGTTTTTTTTTTCGTCATTCTTAATTAAATTTTCGGATGACTTTAACAAGTTTGGAACTGCAAATGCCTACATAAAATAAAGGAAAAGTTTTTTTTCTTTGATGCATCCTATTATCATAAAATCTTAATCATTTGGGGATAATCCTAACCTTTTTTGCTTTTCTTTAGGACTTAGGAGTTATATATTTTTTTTATAAAACGAAAAAAGTGGAGCTTATTTTATGTTCTAGTGTATGTATTTATTATGAGGTTGGTCTAGAATTACATTTCCTCCTTTATTTAATTTTGACTTTAAATGATAAAGATATATTGATGTTTTGGTTTCTTTAGTGTATTGTCTAGTCTTTAAAGATAATCTGATTAATTTCATTTTATTAACGGTGCAATGCAAAATTATTTTATCGCCACTGTGATGAAATGTTTAGCGGGCTTGCCTTGTGTTCGGAAGGTCTAAGCTTTGATCCTTTTCCGGCATTCAGTATTTAGAAGTTAGAGCAAGACTAGTCGGCCTATATTCAGAATAATGTTTCTCTGTGAAGTGGAACGTCTTCCTGTAGACCGTTGCTTTCGTGAGCTAGCAATTTAAAATCTGGCTATGTTGCCGGCCTAGTATAAGTAGGATTCGTTCGTCACCATTAGTTAATATGCTCTCGTCCTGACTATGCAGGAAATATATATTTGTAGCCGGATGGTTGGCAACATTAATTCAATCCAAAATATATTAAAATCCTGCCGAGGGATAACTACAGTCGGTCACTGTTAAAAACCTGTTGTTGAGAAAGACTGTAAATGGGATATTTTCTACTTTCGCAATCTTCGTGGTGTTTGGCTAAGATTATTTTCCAAATCGTATCAATTGTTGCGTATACTGAATTATTTTAAATAAATAATGTTAATTAGTATATATGTTTCTTTTTAACTTCATTTGTACATCTGTGTATGTTTTGTAAGAGTTTGTTCGCATACCGTACGGTATCTTAATGTAATATAACGTGAGAAAACCTCAAATATTTTTTTTTTTTTTTTTTTTTTTTGGCAAACCCCTAATATTTACCTAGAGAAAAAAATAGTCTGATGCGCATTTATAATACAAACAAAAACATTAATATCTAATATGAATTTTAGACGAAATAAAATGAGAAAAAAATAAAACCCTAAATTTGACCCTTACGGCTATGTTGCAATACCGTCCCATATGGGAGACAACTCTTATAAATCCAAAGATACGAAAAAACCAATATAAAACAACAATTGTACTTCTACGATTGTCAGTAAAATATTACATTACACTCTTTATTCACATGCAATTATAGCGTCTGGTTTGAATAGATGATTTCGGATGTGTGTAAATTATACAGATTTTTATTACGTTACACCAAGATCATATCCTTATTTTATCATTTTATTTTTCTATCATAAATAAATAATAAATATTTAACATTTAACTGAAATCTTAATCTTCATGTAATATGTGTATAACATATATAAAGGAAATATTTTGCTTTTTGCCAGTTTTTCGAACATCCCATCCTCATGCCATTAAAATAGATTTTCACCATTAACCCCCATGTTTCTTTTCATATTTGTATTATGTACATGTTAAAAATTTATATAACAAGATTTTAAAAATTTAAACTGTTTCTGCGTGGCTTTTGAGAGAAATAAATACAAAAACTTTGACAAATTAAGATAGACACATTTCTTTTAAAATTTTGAACTGCCTTTATAAAAACACAGTGAACCAGAAAATATATTCCCTTTTTTAAATCTTGCATTTATTGTTTTCCGTTTTGTAGTAGTAATTGTAGGGCTTATTATTTTAAATCTAATTTCCACATCTCCATAAAAAAGCAAGGTTAAGAACGTTTAACAACTTCGTCTTGAAATGGGACTATATTTGCATGATATTGCTCAGTAGGTCGTTTTGAATGGTAATTTTTGTTTGCTTGATTGAGGTTTAATGATACTTTATGTTCTCATTATAAAAATAAAGTTACATTGAACAACAGTTAATAAACCTTGTTTTAAATATTAAAGTAGATTTGTCTAATAAGAGTGTAATATGCTTAAAAGTTAGTCACTCCAGAGATAGATGATAGATTATACTAACAATTCACATTTTGAAAAAAAAACAAAATTTATACATATTTTAGTGTTTGTTACATATATGATTGTATATCCTACATACAGAAAAGAGAACTTAATATGATAAAATGCCTGATTTATCTGACATGAAGCACTTTATAATTTAATATATGACAATTTTTCTTTCAAATTCTACTCAAGCACTTTATTGTTATTTATTTTACCATGTTATTAGGAATCATATTTATCTCAATTAAACAAAAATGAATTACTAAAGGAGTTCTACAGGGTTGTCCAGTGTCATATAACCTATTTGTCTTAATTATTATATGTATCAACTTGATGTTGTCTGTCCTCTAAGGCTAAATCTACAAAAAGAGACGGTAATTCATTTTCATATGAATGACAGTTTTGACTGATCTGTCATTTAGACAATTCCATTGGTAAAATATGACATTTATATTTCAAAACTGACAGTCGTCTATGAATTGGGGTTGCAAATGGGAAATAAGTTAAATATTTACATGTTTCCAAAACAACATTTTATAAATTATATATTTTCTAAATAAAATGTAAAATTATGTTATTGTTTTGTTTCAGATATATTTACAGAAAAAAATTGAAATAAATTTTGCATGTTTAGTTTAATGTTCTAAGTTTTCCTTTGGTGACCCACTGTGGGAAGAATACAATCTTTGTAATTTTTATCAGAGGGAGGAGCTAGATAGTAATTGACAGGCGATTTAACAAGGGGTTTTCTGTATGACAGGGCTTTCTTTCTTATGACGTGGTGTATATATTCATTAAATACTTTCATCTTATTGCTAGAAAGCCATTACTGTTTTTAGTTCTCTGGGGATCTCTTGCACATCGGCTACAATCTCCTTGGACACAAAATGAAGGCAATTTTCATCTTAGCCACCATTGTGGGTAAGTCAATATTTCAAGTTGATAAGTGGCATTTTACAAAACGAATTTACAAAATAAGAAAAAAAATCATTTAGGATGATGAGATGATCATGAAATTTGCATAATCATTCCTTGTAAAGTGTTTGATAATTTTATTATAGTTGACAATTGAACTTGAGCAAACAATCAAATATGCATATATATTCAATTTTGTATCAGTAATCTAATCCTATTTAAACAGTAAAATATTCGTAATCATCGGTACTATATTAATTTTAATGTTCTCATTTTTCACCAATGTGTTTTATCTATCAATTTTTTTCTCCCAATTAATTAATTAAGAATTGTACTTTAAACTGCATAATTAAAACACATATTTCCATAAATGTAGAAAATAGATTACTTTTGCAATATCGTAAGTTAAAGTGTCCTACATGTACATATATGCTGACTTGATACACTCAGTGAAACACTTTAGTTTTTATTTAACTTTATTTACTTTACATAGGCTAAAATGAAATAAAATTAATTTTGTAATTTTGGACTGTGGTCGAAAAACATAATGTTTATGGTTATATACACACATTCCTGTTGTTGAAAAAAAAATTGCTTTATATTGTACTCATACGTCTAATATGGCAACTAAATTTTCCGGTATTATATTTATAACATATATATAATATTTATAATTATAAGGTACATGTACTATATAAAGTAACAGTTTTCAGCTAATACACACTTTTAATTTATTTTTATATTTATTTTCAGCTTTGTCAGTTGCTATGCGTGAGTATTATTGATACAGTTTAAACTATTCTTTTCTGCCCCTTTGGTATCTTCGATTTCCTTTTTTTAAACATTTTCGTACAAGTAAACGTTAATGTTCATATTATTTTACATTTGATGTGATAATTATATTTATTCAATCAGCAATGCATGTGACTTGTTATAAAGATCACATAATGACCAAAACATTATTTCTTAGCGTTCTATATATATTTCGCGCCTAATTGCATTTCTTTATTTACAAGGCTAGTCGATAATAGTTTAGCTTGCAGAAATACATTGCATTTCAATAATAATGCGGTTAAATCACGAAAAGACAAGTGTAACGATAAAGAAAAAAGAAAACAATCAAACAGATATATTATGTATGCTTGAATATGACGTAATAATTTTAAAAAAATTCGACTATAGTTTTTATCTCGAGTCTAAAAAACAAAATGGCAAGGTAAACAATGCTTATTTTTAAAATGTGCACAGCTAAATCTTTTAGAGGTACGGTGACATTTTGCATACTTAATTCAATTGTTTATATACGATTGCAACGCATGGTGTAGGAACTGTAGTTGTATCAAACTGGTTTACTTTTTTATATTTGACACCAACAAAACTCTTTTAAAGAAACTTTGAGATCTTCCCCTCAGGTTACCTGTACTATATTGCTAACTTTCGTCTCGTAGTTGATATAAATATTGTTGGATGGGCTTCCAAGATTTGTTCGTTTAAAGACAAGAAAAAACTTTTTTTTAAAAATAGACCACTTTAAACTCGCAAAATTTTTATTTAAAGATCAATTGTACTGAGGCCTATCTATGGGCAACTGGGCAACTGGGTACTACAGGTTTTCGTTCAGTTGCACGGTTTCCGCAGTATATAGCACACAATGAGCTTTGTTTAACAAGTCATTTTTTTTCTTCACTCAGATTAACTTAAATGTTAACATATGACAAAAAAGGAAATTAGTAATTAGTTTTTGATGAATTTAAGCACTAAGTAATCTTAAACATGTTGATAAATGATATTACATTTTAATTTTTGTTGGAGGTTATTCTCACATGCATTTTACAAGAAACATGAACCCTTAGGAAACAATACGTCAATAACATGGAATATGACTCATGTTTATGTCAAACGCAGTTAAAATTTTTCCTTTGAATTTAAGTTATTTCCTCAACAATGAAACCACTGAAATTTACATTATCAACAACTGTTTCTAATAGAAATTTATAAGTATTTTAAAAATAAAAAAACGTTAATATATTGCATACATTATACATGTGTCAAATTAGTGCAGGTCAAAACATCTATTTTTGTTTAACTATCAACCGCAAAAATACAACATAAGGAGGCAATAGGTGACATGTGATTAAATTTAAAAAGTGATTTAAAACAAATTGATCGAAATAGATAAAAGTAAATGGTTGGCTCAGGTTTCTTTAGTTTTTTATCAATGTCGATAGGCATTATTATGGAAGTGTATAGGATATTAAGTATAATTTGAGTTCAAATGAGCCAAATCAGACAAAAATTACTTTTAATAATATTGTGTTCAGTGTGTATCCAACACAAATCCGATTATGTTCCTTCCTCCGCTGCATGATGTGGTATGACATAGGGTTATCTATTAACCTCTGGTCAATTATCTCCCTTTACCAATGCAGTTAAGAACATACAATTGATTGGTTAAATAAATAGTTGCTTTTTCTAACTTTTAGGCTTTATCAATTTGACCATTGTCAAAACTCTGCCATTTGTGTGCCGTATAGTAACAATCAACTCGATTGCTTCCGTGTCTCTTTAGTAATTATCTTGAAAACTCGGATGATGCATTGCCTACTTCTTAGTCACAGCCGTCATGGAATATGGTTTACTAACCAATATCCCAAAAATTAAACTAAGATACAAATTCCGTTTTCAGGATCCGGAATGTCGACAATTATTTATGGTTAATATGATTTGTCTCCTTTTTCAGTCGTTATCGGAATTTCTCAGAACATATAATTATGACCAATATTTGTATGTTTGGTAAATACTGCTAGCTCATTATACCGCGGTACGTGTCCACTCACAAAGATGTCAGAATGTAGTTGAAATAGCTCGTGAATATAATGAAACCCGCGATACATTGAGATTGGAGTATACCCGTAAGCAAAATGACTGATTTACTGAGAAATATGACAGCATAACTGATGTACAAATAATTTCAGAGGGAATAGTTGTTGTTTTTATGTGTTTGCCATGTATATTACATGTAAAACCAAACCAGTTGACATTTTTATCATTTATTGATATATATCGTTTCTTTTATGATCTTGTATTTATAACTTAAAAAACCAACATTTGCGTGATGTCACCTTATTGGTCTAAGGTTCAATCTGAAAGATTGTTGTCGACGATTGACCTGATTCTATTTTGTTTCGGCAAAACTTTCTGTAATTATCACCTGTAAATGGGGAGATTTTCGCAATACATTTGACTTCTTTTTGTTGGGAGTATACAAAATATCTACAAAATGTACAAGTAAAATTTGTCATTAAGCTATCAACTTTCGATAAAATGTTGTGTCGTGAATATACGGGAAATATCTCTGCTGTTTGCATTCCCAAAAGAAAATACATTTTAAAACACCAGGAATAGCCCATTGCTATAAAATATAAATATTATACAATTATAATCTTTTTAGAGGTCGAAAAACCAAGAAATCAATATTGGTTGAGGCCGAAGGCCGATGTCGATATAGATTTGGTTATATTCAAAACTTATATCAGCACAAACAGAAGAGTTCTACTTTTAGTTTTATTACATTATTGAGATAGTGAAAGCGAAAGTGAGAAAAGTCAATATTGGTTTTAATCAGACAATATCAGAGTTAACGGGATGTTAGCTGACAGCATTATTCAATTACATAATTGAAATAAAGCAATGGTGTCATAATTGATTTTATTAAACAACATGTTTTAAACGAACTAACCATCAGTGTGATTTGTCATAGTTTATTTAAATTTTAATACAATTTATTTTATGGTCATTTTTAGACTTTTTAATTATTAGTCACCATAGAAACTACTTCTTCATGTATATAAATCTGATAATTATTATATGTTTTTTTTTATTTTACAGCCCAGAAGCAGAAAGGTAAGTTAGCTAACACATCATGAATATTCATATTAGAATGCTTTATGCGATGAGTTTTCATTTCTACAAATGCCATTTTTTAAATTATCAACTATCCTTAAAATCTAACCTATCTGTGACAATCATGAACAATCTCAGATAAGATTTAGATGTCAAAACACTGATTCTTTCTTTAAAATAAAATCACGTGAAAATGTCTCCCTATTTTTACAGAAAACACTTAAATTCTTAGACTCAATTTTTGTTAATTTATGGCGCTGGAATCAAATTATGTGCCAAACTAACGGTGAATCTTTATTTTTCTCCTAACTGTGGTATAAGTCATAATTTTTAACAAATATCGTAAGTCATAAAACGATCTAGTTTGTATCTTCAGACTTATTCAAGTCCTACATCCGATTTGACTTTTGACTTTTATCGTTTGAGTTGTCTTATTTTATGATCTTCTCTGAAGTCTGTCGTTATTCTTAAATTTATGTTACAATGTTCAATGGGTAACCCCGCCCTATTTAGTTATCATAAGTCTTACGTTAGTCCTACATTTAAGATAAAAGTGTTAATTTATTATCCTAAAGTCAGTCAGATAAATCTTTTACTGTAATGTATCGAGCCCCATACATTACATGTGGTTAGCTGTCGTTACGTATGGCCTTGTAAAACAATTCATAACCATCACTATAGTGTCTTAATCGGTCTTCCATACATTTGTTGTAGGGTTTTCATACAACTTGCAATAGATGATTTATTAACATATATACAAACAGTTTTATGATATATTAGAATAAAAAATGACAGCAAACGCGAAATTCTTTTTTTATGACTTGTACAAAGGCAACCAAAGTTCATTTCGCTTATAAATCATATTGAGTTTTCCTAATTTTTATTTATCAAAATTTGAATAATAATTAATGCGTGGGTCTTGCTGATTTATGCAAATAGTTGGTTAAAACTTGTTTGCAAATTATATGAACATCTATTGTTAAGTTGATAAATGCCTACCAAATATTGATAGTCTTCGGTCTCTGTAATATAGAAATGTTATACTTATTGCAAGTTGAAGAAAACAATACGGTTTCAAACCAGTAGTAGACTTGGTCAAATCAAAAGCAAATCAATCGGTTTTGGCCTATTTAAAAAAGAAAGTAAATCGATATATACATCGAAAAAGACATTTATGATAAGTTTCATTACTCCATGGTGATATGGTTTGCCAGAGTTAATAAGAAGGAATTTCTTAGTTTCACGTGAATAGAGGAACTGCCAAAACTTTTACAGGGACATCTCTATGTGTTTTCATCAAAGTTTTAATAAAAATCAAGATAAATTTGATATGACATGACAAAAAGCTAAGAGAAAAGAACGGAGCCATGACATTGGAATATTCTCATTATATTGTACTTTAAACTCTCAGCATAGTACATGTATATTATTGTTATAAAGATATACTAATCATTGTCTTATTTCTCTTTTTCAGTTCATTTCCAGCGTGAGTACAAATTCGTGCATCATTAGATGAAGAACTCTTAACTTGTTTGTGTTGTAGAAGCAACTGTTTTAATATTGTTAACTTTTTACTTTTCGAATATTAATTATTATACTTTTCCTCATTTTGTGCAATGAATTCCGTGTCTTTACTATTAAATTGGCTTTGAATAATTCGGACTTAACAAAAAAATCACAAAGTAAAATTTCTAACATAATGAAATTTTAATTAAAAATAAAGTACCTTTTTTTTATTTTCAATTTGTATAATCCTTTGATTGTCTCCTATGATATTTTGATTATAACTCTTTACATAATGTTTATGATTCTAACCAACAGCTGTGCCAAAAGCAGTCCCACATGAAGAACCCGTTCCTGTTGGAGACAAAAGTAAGTTATTTTCTTTTATTTTGACATATTTACAATTTTTCGTATTATAGTAACATGTTTTATAATTTTGTGTAGTTTTTTCCGATTTTTATTCTTCATTAACTAACACCTAATTTTATGACATAACAGAGATATTTTTTACCACAATCTGAATGGTTTTACACGAAACTTGCACAGATGCGTGTGTACAATGTATATTTCAACTTTACTTATAAAATACCTATCATGTTTATCTTTTTATTTCAGTTCCATTGTTGCAACAACACCCAAGATTTCACAAAGGTAAGTCAATTCACTTTTTATAAATGAATGGAAATTTTCCTGACATAAGGGAGATTAATCTAAAAGATATAAATCTAAACATGTTTTAACGATCGATCTTGTCCATTTTATTTATTTATTTTATTTATTTTTGTTAATAGATTAAAGATGCTGTCAATCACAGCTCTATTGATTTCAAAAAAAAAATCTACTTTATAAATATTTATTTTCAACAGCATCATGAAATCTTGGTTAATTCCTGACTTGTGTTTTCCTTTGTTAAAGTGAAGGTGACTTCTCCCTTAAACATTATTCTTATAAAGTCTTGTTTTCTGTATTACAGAAATCGTAACTGTTGTTGACCAGGAGCCAGTTATCATCAAAAGTAAGTTTTTCCTCATTTTTGTGGGACGAATAAAAGCAATTATGATCTATATAATAAGCCTGATTGAATGTTTTAAAACCTAAAGTTTTTCTTAAATATTCATACTTTCAAAATATACAGAAGCCAATTTGAGAATATACATTAACAAAGAAAACATTGGTAAAATTACAAATATCGATAATTAGAAAAATGATGAGAAGAAAAATATTTATAAAAAAATCTATAAATTTGATAGATTTATTTTTGTTCACTGCTAAATATTGACCCATATAAATATTACATACAAATCAACTAAATACTGATTGTAGACAAATTTAGCAAATGGCTGTTATTATCTTTTTCAGAACCCAAACACATCGTCCAAGAAAGACCAGTAAAAGTTTTCTGTAAGATTATATAAGAGTAATAATACAGATTTACTGTTGAAATAGTTCAATTTACATCGCATTGTTCACTATTATTATTATTTACATGAATTTGTTTGCAAAAGAAGATAATTCCTGAAAAAGTCCAACAACAATGAAAAGGAAATAATAGAGCATACATAATGACAGAAATTCATAATATTCCTTGCTTATGATTTGTTGCATGAAGTCCTATAAAGATTTTAAAACGTATTTTTTAAATTTCTCCAATTTTTTTAAACTTCCATCAACGTTTCGGAAAGCAATGATTTTTATTTCATATTATTGTGATATCATCGAAATGAGCTTTTATCAAAAATTGTAAAACTTGCAACTTTATGCCAGCAAACAGACTAATATGGGCATTAGTTGATTGCTTCTAAATTCATTTTTAAATTGTTATTTCAATTTTTTCAGACGATGTAGAAAAACCAATCATCCAACACAAGAGAAGTAAGTAATTATCACAACATAAAACAGGACTGTATAACGTTCAAATAGCAAGTTTTCAACAATTTTTTCTTTACAAATCTTGTCAGTAATTTGTTAACTAAACTTTATTAAAGGTATTTCTGCTAGTGATTCTTATGGACTTATTTTGGATGTAAGAACATTATTCATAAGAATGGTCAATTTGAAATCAAATTTCTATAAACCTTTTTGCTGTGGCTATTCTTTATTTGTCCTTATTTTTTTTCTCCTTTACAAGGATACCTGGAATTTCGTGTAATCTCTTTTCTCCCTCCGTTAAGAATGTTTAAAACTTCGTTAAACTTTATGTAAAGTAGTTTGAATGAAAGAAAAGTTTATATAGTATCAGAAAGAGATAATTGTTTGGTAAATGGTATTCAATAATATATGGTATTTTTTTCTTTCAGTCATCAAGCCTATCCACAAAGAAAGAACTGTTGTCATCAAGAAGCCAAGTAAGTAATGTTTTGTTACTTGTTTATAGTGAGTAGGGAAGTGTGTTTTTACTCGCTATCATCTTTTGATAAGATATAAAAATTTATTAGCTATATTTGTATTTATCTTTTCGTGAATAAATGAACATAAAGATTTTGTAGGAAATTTAATGACGGCAGAGATTAAGTAAATCGATTTGAAATTTATCTTATATTCACAAAATGTATTCAGTTTAGATTGGACCGTTATTTGGTGGATGGCTGTCTCACGAACACTTCTCCAAGTTATGTTTCATTTCTCAAACGCAGATGTCTAGTTTCTACTTTACGTTGTCATGGATATTTTTACTTACATATATATATTGTTACCATCTTTAATGTTTATTGTTTTTTTTCTTTACAGTTGAAGTACCAAGTAAGTAGAATCTTGAAACGAACCAACAAATCGGTGGTATCTGTATTTTTGTCAACATTAATCCTTGTTAAATTGCATTTTGTGATGCTATTGAAGAAATATATGCGGTTCATGATTTCAAATAAATAAATGGCAGAATGGGACACATATTGTTACAAAATTACTCATTTGTGATGATAAACCGAATATGAAAACGTATCAGGTAAAACATTGTGATTTCTAATCAAGACAAACAGGCTGATTTAAAACGTTAATGATTATGTCCCGATCAGTGATTAATGGGTTGAAACTTACATGTAAAAAATAGCAAGATAACTAGCAACACAAGCAAAAATGATTCAAAGAAGGTTTAAATAAGAATAATGACTAATAAATGATTTTTAACAGTACGAGAATTTCATCCTTCCACAAACCAATGACAAAGTAGAAAAAAGTACAATATGGAATAAAAATCTATGAAACAATTGTCAGTATTAAATGTACTTTTTTTTAAATTTTAGGACCAATTGTCAAAACAAAGACCATCGGCGTACCAAAACCATGTAAGTATTTATTCTTTCATTACTTCAGAAGATAGTATCTAGGTATTCAAGGTTAATTGTTTATTATGTCATCTAAAATAAAGAGGGACTATTATTGAGTATTTCAAAATGAATAGATATGGGGTAAATGTCAGAGAACTATGAGACAGTAATTTTCATATCTGAAAGTCTCAAGAAGGCTATCGACAAGGGTGGAATACTATATATTTCTTATTAGTTTCGATTTGTTTATTCCTTTAAAAGGTTTGACTACGCAACATCAATAGAAACACTTAATAAAATTGAACAGCATAATTTGTTTTTTTTTCTATTTACAAATTCAATATCAATTAAATTGTATATCAATATTTTCAGACATTGTCAAGAAGCCATTCAAGAGAGTAAAGACTGGTAAGTGTTAAATTTAGCTAGAAGTTATCACACTAAGAAAGGGCAATCAAACCACATTGGCTCTGACCTACTTGATGAGACATTGATTTAAAAACTTAACTGACACTGGCAATTACAGATAAATGGAATTCAAAGATACCAAAGAGACAGATACAACTCGTTAAGTCAAGAGGAAGTCATAGCTCCGGCCTGCAAACTGAAACGACAAACGAAAAGAGTACACAAAAGTTTGCACTAAACACAAATGCTGGAGTATCATGAACCCATAAAACATAGGAGAATTCAGATGCTCCGGAAGGGTGCTTCAGACAAACAAGTCGACAATAGTGCACTATTTTTGATAATTCGGGACTTCTATTCAAACTCATATCGGGTTGTCTTGATATTGAAACTGCTACACTGATTAAATAGTTTTCATATAAAATACATTACGCAATAATCATATCCACTACAGATTTTTTAATTCATAAATTTATGAGTGAATTATGATAACATTGACGTTTATTTTTTATTACAGTAACACAAGTCGTCGAAAGAGTCCGTAAGTAAAACATATAATTCGTATAATGTCTTTTTACAGGTTTTTCTTATTGTATTTCATCAATTTTATAACAGTAGTTGGTTTTCTCTACGCCTTTAGAATTAAAAAAGGATACTTACTTTATGTAAAGTGATCGCTTACGCAGACAAACGTTCCATTCACTTTTAGATGATTGCTAAATAAGAATTAAATTTTATCGAACCGATCAACTTAGTAATCCAGTGGACCGACATTACCCGATATCCGAGGATATCGGGTTTGATATCCGTATATAAAACGTACTTATTTGAATGTTCATTAATGAAATATGCTTTACTATTTTTCTTGCAGAGAAAATCCCCAAGCCAATCCCAAAACCACACTTGCAAGTTGGTAAGTTAACCATAAAATACAATAATTTGCTTAATATTATTTTTGCAAAATTAAACATTTTTTGGTAATTCAAAAGATATATAGATGTTTAATTTAAGTAAATCCCATAATCAGTAAAGTTAAAGGAATATGCCCGATGGAAATAGAAAATATATGTAAAATTGATCAATTAAGAATCTGAAGTTTTCGAATTCTCTGTCCTGAAGAATACTGTAATATAAACAACTTTTTTTCATATTTTAGTTCACCGTGACAGACCGTTCCCAGTAGAAAACTTGGTTATCAGAAAGACACCAAGAGTCAGTAAGTATTGTAGGACATGCCCGATGTTCCTTTTTAATATGTGGACACGTGTTTCAATGAGAAATCACTCATCGTTAACATTAGAACCAAATAATATGAGAGCCATCCAACTATATTAAAATTAATACTTATATCAAAAGGAATGAATATAGAAATCCAAATCTAGCACAAAATGTTCTAGCAAATAAAATGGAAGAAATTAAACCTCCTTAATTTCTAGGGTTTAAAATTAAGTTAAATACTGCAAATTGATGTTGTCCTCATATAAACACCATTGGAATTTAAAGGGTTTTCTATGACAATCTGAAACAAAAAATCACTAGATTTAATTTCTACCTTTTTCTCTTTTACAGTTGAACATCCATACAACAAACCAGTCCAAATCGTAGAAGAAATCACAAACGTTATTAGAGAACCAGTTCCACGTAAGTCTTTGTTTGTGACGTCAGTGTTATAAGGATTCAAAACATTGAATTCTTCTGTTTATACCTAATCTGATCAGGCAACTTTTTCACAAAAATACTTAAGGGAGTAGACCTATGTAAAGGGACATAACTTTTGACAATCTTTGGTATGTTTATGTCAACCATTTTTAT
>JAULBM010288337.1:252-15973 GCA_032357055.1 Geukensia granosissima | reverse complement strand
ACAAGATTTTATAATGATATCACAACTCCTTCTTGAAAAACTTCCTTAAACCTTTTGGGACGGACGTACGGACGGACAGATGGACGGACCCACAGACCGAAGAACAGTATGCCCGGTCTGCCTTGCAGGCGGGGCATAATAAAAACAACAGGAACTGTATACTGGGTTTATCATACAAGTGTTACATGTTACATCTTACATGGTTAAACATAGTTCTTTTAAAAGACATGTACAACATTGACAGTCTAATTACTTGAATAAGCTAAGATTGCATATAATTTTCAATACAAACTTGGACTCTGGTGATATTAAGCTACAAAAACTACAAAATATATACTGGATTCTACTTGTATTATACAATTTCATGCAAATCATTTTCAATTGTTCTGATGTAAACATTTTGTTCAATTGGAACCCTGTTCATGTAATGAGTAAGTGATCACAATTCTCTCACACATTATATCATGGTACCAACAGAATATTTTAAACATTCATCTATATTAACATATAAAATTGGTCATTTATGTATAATAGAAATATACATATGAAAATGAAAAGATATGGGATAAATGTCAGAGAGACTGCACTCTAATCATGAGAGAAACAGAGGGAATTTAAAAATCTAGATCATTTTGATAAGTACATTGTATTTAATTGATCCATATTACATTTTTGTATAGAAAAGTACATCTCAGTGAGACAGCCATCCAAGACATGTAAATTACAAACAACTACAAGTTGCCCTTAGGCCTTCAATATTGGAAACACATTTGTCATTTGTCTATAAGGAATTGATATTGAAAATTATTTAATTATTGAAAAATTCTTTTCCTGGCTCCTACAGAACAACCCAGACTTGAACTATTTCTTCTCATTTAAATATCTATCCATGGCTTAAGAAAAGCTATAAAACAGTTATAGAATCAGTGATGTATGATTGTCTTTAGTCTTTTAAATATCTGATTGTAAATACTTTAAAATATATTACCATACTAAAAACACAGATCATCTTTATGAAGTAAAGTGCACTTTTGTACTCACCTATCTAAAGGCCTTGTGAGTTTTTTTCATCATTTTCATGCATTGTCTTTAAGTGTCTGTCATTTTAACATGGTTACCTTTCACATTTTAATCTTCTCCACAAAAACCTGTTGAACCTTATGAACTGAAACTTGGTCTGAATCATCTATGTGTTGGCCTCTAAGTTTGCATATATCACCCTGATCTGCTAACATAAGGCCACCACAGGCAGTTCTTGTTTCTGATTGGTAAAATCATTAATAATGTTTCCTCTGAAACGGTATGACAAAATGAATAATATGCCACATCTCCTATTTTTATATATGATACTTGACCAGAAGCATTTTGAGGGCCTTAATGAAGATTAGTTTTATAACTAACTGAGTTACCCTCTTAAAATAAAGTATTGTTGTTGTTGTCATGTACGTATATAAGTATTTTGTTTTTAAGTATATTCTCAATATAAATGCATATAGACAATTAAACTAAGAAGTTTTTTATGCAATAAAATATTCTCAGCAGACCGTTTTAGCACCTAAAGCTTAAGTTCTCAATATACAATCATATGTTTTGGATTGAACTCAGTATGAATTTGAAAGGAACAATGTTCAAGGATTTGACCTAACATAACAAGTGCCAATGCAAACATGCTATACCTCATTGGAAGAAAATCAACACAATTTTTAAAAATCAACTGCAGAGTGTTTCTGATGTCAATGCCGGTATTCTATTAAGCATCTATTACAGTAGTTGACTGTGTAGAGACATTCAACTAATTGTCAGTTCTACAGTCAATGACATTTAAGATTTATTAACAAAAGTCACTGGCAACAATCTTTTAAAGTATTTTAAAGATGTAGGTCTATATTCATGAATATAGGAAAACACTAATTTTGTTTTTTATTTGTTTCTTGCAGTATGGGGGAGGAGGGGGGGAAGGGGGTCTGGTCCCGACGTCCCGATGTTATTTATTTTAAATCCCGATATCCCGAACTTAGAATTAAAACAGAAAAAATATACAAAACTCTCGTAATTGTTATGATATATTTATCAAATTAAGTAATTTTGACATAAAATCCTGAAATCCCGTTTTTAATTAGTGAAATCCCGCATCCCGACATACAAAAATCCCGAAATCCCGATCACAAATTAATGAAATCCCGTAACCCAACACACAGTTTTCCCGAATTCCAGACATAAATTTGACCGCATCCCGTTTTCCCGAAGTTAAAAATGACCAATCCCGACGTCCCGAAAAGGTCCAGCCCCCCTCTAGTATGCTTTATAAAATATGTTTTATATACTACATTGAATTTAATATTGACATATGTTTATTCTATTTGTGATACTTTATTTGAACAAATCTTTTGTTTGTTCTGTCTGTGATATTGATTTTTACCATGTAATTTTAACTTTTAAGACTACTTTTATTTGATAATAAACCGAATTGGCCATTTTAATACTGCATTTTATTTAAGTAAATATTATATACATTCTTGCCACAATATGGTTAAAATACTACTGATGTGGTGTAAAATACCAACCAATCCATCAATAAAATCAGCAGCAAAAATATAACCATGAGCATTGGTCTTTTTTCAGAAAATCTGATTGAAGTGTCATGAAAATCCATGTTTTCAAATGAATAACATTTTTAGTCAGAAGGGACTTTCATTGGACTGTTAAAATTCAGAATAACATATCACCTGTATTTAAACAGGTATATAGCTATCTTTTCAATTGATAACACCCTGTCAAGGCATTTCTTATGTTTTGAAGGAAATATTGTGTTCAGGGACCTTTCCATGTAAACTATAAAGTTTGACCTGAAGAAAATTTCATCAGTAGCCAAAATTTACTAATGCTATACAATGAATAAACCTGAACAGTTTGAAAAAATGCCTTAAAATGAGCAGCAAACATCCTAAACCAGACTTGTGCAAGCACTCATTCGTTCTAATATACTATTATAACAAACTTGTTTCAACATATGTTATGAGTTATACCTTTGAAAATCTTTACTGTTTCAGATGTATCATTTGATATTGATTATAAGATCTCTGATCTGTCTAAACTAAAACTTGGACTAGTTGAAAGTACAGAAAAAGCTGTTGAAGAATATAACCCTGAAGTCAGTGTACAGAAAACACCAGCCCAACAATGGGAAATGGATGTCAGGTCCCTCGTCAATTCCAAGAAATGGCTATCACAGTATGGACTACGGAGAAGTAAACTTACTCTATATCAAATTCTGCCTGTCATAGGATTTAAAGTTAGTGATGGTAGGTGATCTGACTACACAGTTTATAAATGAAAATAATTTAATTCTTTTTCAAAATAACGCTTTATAAAATAGAAAATGAGAAGGACACTAAACATTGAGTCTCCAAGGGGCACATGGGACATTTGGTATGGTTAAATTGGTTAAGTGTGATCCCAACAAGAGGTCAAAGCAAAAATCAGTAACAGACAAACTATAAAAATCAAACAGAAATTCACCGGCCTAGAGAGTGGCTGAATTACAATAAATGTACTGAAAAACATAATGGCAAAAAGAAGAAAGCTCAGGCTGAGATTCCTTATTAACAGACATCAAACACCTTTCAACATGGTATATGCACTTTCAAAAATCAATAATTCAGAAAAATAATATATCCATAAAATTTTATCTTAATTTTAAACAATGGTTTAAATTGTTTATATATTGTGAAGTACAAAATGTAAACAGCAGCATGATTTGTGAATGACATAAAATATTTAATATTATCCCTGAAAAACATACCTTTTAAATGACTATGAAAATACTCTTATATTGTGAAGAAATAAAAGCTCTTTAATATAAGCATGATACGAATTTCAGGGTAACCTCTTATCATTAGCCAGGATCCAACATTATGAAATGAAGCACTCTATCTGTACAAAGCCAAAAAGGCAGCCAAATCTAGCAAGCAGGACTTCTAGCATGTGGAGTAAAAGGAAAATTAATTGATGTTTATATTATGTCTGTGGTATTACAAAGTCATTCTATAGTCCATGACCAATTGTTGCAATATCAGAGCATTTTACACCCATTATTAAAGTCATTGTCAGTTAAAAACATAAACATGATAAATGCATCCATTTGAATTATTAGAATGATGGCATACATCATGTATAGTGTATAACCTTAATTATTGGGTTTTTTAAGATTTTGACAGAGCACTTAAAAGACCAATCAGTTCTAGGTATGCAGATGGACTATTTCATCAAATCTTTAGACCAGACGGAAAAACTTTCAATGTAAGTCAATATATTTTAATCTGGAAACATTATATTCATTGTAATCTGAAAATATTAGCAAATTCCTAACATCATTTTCATTGTACCTTAACATGTACAACAATCATTGTTATCTATTTATAATATACATGTAATATGATTCTTCCTTCACATGCTAAATAGACCTTTGATTTGTCACTTAGATAAGGCTTGTCATTCTGATATTCTAAATTTTTATTTCTGATGTTAAAGTAGAATTATATGATGATTTTAGATTACCTGCAGCCGGGAGCAGCTACGGCAGATTGAAGCACGTCTAAATCAATCATTAACATTGTTCAAACGTCGTCTTGAATGGCTAACCACAGAGAGTCGTCGTCTTTTTGGAGTTATTGAAGAAAAAGCTGTAACAATTGTGCTGGATATTCGGAACATGTCACCCATTCACTTTGATCAATACAGAATGGCATTAGAGAGAGTTATTTATGAACAACTAACACAAGTTGCCAAATTTAACATAATAAGGTATGTAAGATTGGCTTTGTAATCCCTGTCTTGTTCTTTCATGTTTATCTTTGAATAGATTCAATTAGTTGGTTATTTATTCATATACTGTGGTGATCAGAATTTTGCGCTACTGTTATTTTCAGTCTTTTTTATGCCACCATCATTAGGCAATAGGGGCATTAAGTTTTACCCTTATCTGTCTGTTCTTATGTCTGTCCATTATCGTCAAAGATTTGTAGCTTGTATATGTTAAATTGATTTGATGTTTGGTCTCAAGCATTATCAGACTGACTTGACCATTGCATTTTGCTTAGCAAGTTGAGTTGTTATGTTGAAGAAAGGACATTTGATGGTCCTTTACCAAACTTGTGAATGGTTTGCCATTTTGACATTCAATATGGCTGCCTTGACTGGACATAGTTTAACATAGGACACTATAGAAAAATAAGATTCTTCTGCTGAGCCTATTGAACTGTTGCTGGAATAATCATACAACGGTCCTTGAAAAATATGAATTGATTGCTGATCTGACATTCAAGATTGCTTCATTATCTGACAAAGTCTAGCATTGGATCTAATGGGAAGTTTCCTTAAAGACATTTTCATCTGTAATAATTTTGACAATTGCACTTAAATTTCAATGTTGTTTGGCTTGTCTTCTTTAACTTATTTTTCCGAAGTATATTAAATCATGGCCCCCAGAGACAATATTGTGTTCTGATGAACTGAGATTTCAGAAATCACTGAGCAAGTTGCAAAATTATTGGATGGTCCTCTACCAAACTTTTGAATTCTTTGAACATACAAGGTGGCCATCTTGACCTGATGTAATTTAACATTGGCCTCATTTTCCCTATATGTAATTCATAAAAAGCCCTTTTCACCTTTTTTTAATAACCTTGCCAGTTGCTTATATATTTGCCCTAATGTTGTCTGGATAGTCTGCTATCATATTTGTCTTGTTTATTGATTGGTCACCAGAGCCATTGGCTTTAACACTGAAATTCTTTTGACAGAAAGCTCTGAAGAACACAGGTTGGTCCTCTGTTGAACTTGTAAATTGTTTGCCTATCAGACATTTAGAAATTTTTCTCAACCGAACATAGTTTACAATTGGATCCTTCGGGAAATTTATTTAAAAGACCATTTTATATATAATTGCTTTAATGTTTGACACTAGATATGGCAGTAATGATGTTTAGTTTGTTTTCCAACAAACTGTTTTTTAAGGAAATTTTTACATGGTTTCTATGGCATTTCTGACTGACTGAAATTTTAGGAATTTTAATTCTTCTAAGAAATCACTAATGTTTTATTACAGAATACTTATTGTCATTATGTTGTCCCTACCTTAACCAGACTTGAGCTGTGTTTGATGATGAGAAATTCAAAATGGCCATTACAACATGACATAGTTTAAAATAGGACCCCATAGAAAATTCCCTAAAAATCTTTTTGTCCAAATTGCACTGATGATTTGAACAAACTTACATGTAGGTTGAAGGCCTAAAGTGTCATTGGCTGAACCACACAGGAGTTTAATCCTTTGACCTTAACTGCTGAAGGTAACAACACACCATAGCTAAATTTTCTGGTTTTAACATACCCCATTTGAGATCACTCTGAGTTCACGAATTTCTGTTAGAAGGATGTATTAGATATAAAATAAATGGATAAAACCGTCTTTAAACTACAATGTACATCTAAAGATAGCACAGTAGATTTGTAATAAAATTATAAATCTTTAAACTAATTATGAAACACAAATGATATCAGAACAGAAATTGTCCGTATTTTTCAAATAACAGTACATGTAAGTAATTTTTGTTGATTTATCATCATATGATGACTTAATTTTTCCTGCATGTAGTCCATGTTATGAAGTTGTCGACTTACCACATGACATTTGTCCTTGATCTAATTTGCATGGTTCAGTGACTTGAACTCTCAGCATCAAGTTGATGTGTTTCTCAGTAACTGTACACTGTATATTGCAAGTCAATAATATCAGGTATGCATATACATTATTAGGTTAGGAGTACATGTCAATCTTACATATGTCTTATGTCATTGAACTAATTTTCACAGACCATTAACTTAGACTTAAACTTAGTCAAGTTTTCACGCTTTGATCTAGTTCTATACATGATAGATCAACAGTATTAAGTATGCATATACATTATTACAAATACCTGTCAGTAAGGCATGTGTTCTGTCTTTGACCTTATTTTTTAAGGTCCATTGGCTAAGGTCAAGTTTTCATGCTTAAATCTGTTTCTCAATAACTATAGATGATAAGCCAACAATATTGGGCAATAAGCCCATACTTGGCCTAAATTTTAAATTTTGTGACACAACAATAAGTTGTGAAATTGCTGTTAAATAAATGTTAATTATAGAATTAAACATCTATAATTTTTATCATTTTGACAGAACAGCAGAGTGCCTTTGACTACATTTTGAATTTCAACAAGAATGTCACATTTTCTGCAAAATTTCAAAATTTTGGTGATGTTTTGTTCAACACAAAAACATTATGAAGATATTTTTACAAGTGTTCACAGTATGAAAAGAGTTAAATAAGTATATCCATATTGTTATGGCAAATAAATATATGACAAAATGTGTTTTATTTCAGATCAACAGATGACATAGAAATGTACCAATCAGAATGTGTTCCAGTGACACATGACACCATACAGGGAGCTATTGACTGGGTTTGGGGACTAGATAGACTGGCCCCCGTTGCTAAAACAACAACTTGTGAGGCAATTATAAAAGCTTCCATGGATCCTAATGTAAGTTTAACCAATATTGGAAAGTTTCTGATTGTTTTCTAGTAATAGGTAGTCAGATATGTTGTGATGAATGTATATTTTAACTTCAATACAAAAAGAAATTTGGCTTCTGTTAAGAGACTTACCAAAGAAGTATGACAACATAGTCATAAAGTCACTATACTCTATGTCAAAGTTTGTTGGAACAAGTAAAAAGGCTATGAAAGAAAAACTGTCTGCCATATTCTTATTCTTATAAAATAGTGTTTATTTTGTAGATTGAAAAAAGTGCAAGCTAGTTGCAATAATAATTTTTATCAATCATGATGTATTTTAAGTTGCGACGAGTTTTAATTCTCTACAGAGATTTTTTTTAATAAAATCAGCCATTTGTTTGCTGGAAGTGGCTCTTTGCACGTGTTAGCAGGAGACACATTGTCAACACTGCTTAATAAGTAATTTAACTAGGATAAGATAACATGCAAAAATGGTCTGCCTGGATGGAAATTTAGAAGTAATTCTTATATGAATCGCGAGAGAAAGAGTCCAAACAAAAAAAATGTTGGCAATTTTTTAAATTATTTTATTTAGGTCAAACTCCCGCCAAAACAAAGAAGGTCGACCCTCAATGTTAAATCTCCATAGAGAAATTCAGGGGCAGATAATAGAATGAAAAACATTATTGCATAGTGTAAAACATAAACCTTGAATTGTGGAATAATTTTTTGTTTTGATTAAAAATAAATTCAAAGGCAGACACACACATAAAATTCAATATTGCACAAAAATTACACTCCACAAAAGCCCAACATAAAGTATAGGACTATTTTCATACATATTTGTGAATATTGATGTTTTTCATTACCTTTCTACTGCTATGAATAAGTAAGGGAAACAACTCTTGCCTCTCTTGGCTAGTCATTATTATTCCCTGGATATCCAGTGGAATTGGAAAGATATGTATGGAATTCAAAAAACCAAGTACCGGTAACACAATCTGTTACAGGTTACATATCCTCTTTTTCTTAATTAAAGTTGTCAGTGTGAAACTCATAAAACCACAGGAGTTATTTCACTTAATATATTTGAAAATGAGCATAAATTTTTAATAAATATGCAACTTAAAAAAATAAATTCCATTTTTTTTTAAAATGTTTAAATTTGATTATTTACAGAAGCTCCCTTAGAAAATTTGATGATCTCCATTTAAAGAAATGGTTGTAGTATCTATTTCTGATGTCAAATTTGTCTGTTTTTTTAAAAATCAAATCAGATGTCCCACTTATAAAAAAATACAGCAAACAATCAATGTCTCTCTAGTTGGGTAATTTGTTAAGCTGAACAATTAGCAATATTTTGCAACCTTATGTTGCAGGAGGCAGGCTGTCAAGACACCAACCTTTTAATAAGCGAAGGTCAAGTCCGAAATGAATGCCACCTTTTTTCACCACTAAAGCATTTTCTGATGGGTTAGATGCCAAAATCCACTTTCTTTTGAGGAATAAAAAAACTTAATTTCTCAACTTTCGTACCACAGTCCACTTTCAATGGACACAGTCATCTTCTGCTGTTTGAAAACAACTCTTTGTTGTTTCTTGCAACATGAAAGCAAAGTGCTTGACTAAAATGAATTTATCCCCCACCAAATTTTGTCTTGCCTGCTATCAAGTCGCGAAAGCGAGACATAGGTGTTACTTTCCGGTGGCGGTGTTAGTTTTTTGAAAGCTATTTATCTCTGAAAGTAATAATGATAGGATGAACAAAGTTAGTGTGTTTATAGTTCGCATTATGAAATTAACGACCAACCTAGTGACATTGGTCCTTGACCTACTTTGCATGGTTCAGTGAGTCTTAAAGCTCCAGCTTCAAGTTTTCATGCTTAGGTCTATTTTTCATTTACCAGAAGTGGTAGTTCATCAATATTGGGTGTGCTTATTGATTATTAGAAGTACATATCAGTCTGCCACATGTCTTTTGTTCTTGACCTCATTTTCACAGTCCATTGACTAGGGTCAAGTTTTAATGCTTTGGTCTATTTCTCATTTACTATAAGTGGTAGTTCAACAATATTGGGTGTGCTTATTGGTTGTTAGGAGTACATGTCAGTCTGTCACATGTCTTATGTCCTTGACCTCATTTTCACAGTCTATTGACCTGGGTCAAGTTTTGATGCTGAGGTCTGATTCTCAGTAACTGTAAGTGGAAGGTCAACAGTATTGGATGTGTTTATTGGTTGTTAGGAGTACATGTCAGTCTGTCACATGTCTTATGTTCTTGACCTCATTTTCACAGTCTATTCACCTGGGTCAAGTTTTGATGCTGAGGTCTGATTCTCAGTAACTGTAAGTGGTAGGTCAACAGTATTGGATGTGTTTATTGGTTGTTAGGAGTACATGTCAGTCTGCCATTTATCTTATGTCCTTGACCTCATTTTCATGGTTCATGGACTTTAGTCTAGTTTCATAACTGATCAACTTAACTCACCTTCTTGATCATGTTGTCAGTTTCTGACTATTGATTTGTTTCATTTAAATGGCTTGGTGGTATTACTTGCTGAATATTTAGATTAGAAAATTGTTGTGTCCAGAAATTCATATGGTCAAAGCTGCATATACAGACGAGACATTTTTGTGTTCACACTTGTTTAGACTTACATTTTACTTTCTTTTTAGATGCAAACTAATAATATAATAAAATGCATAATTCAGATAATGATGCATTTTCACAATCAGCAGTAATGAAGACCAGAAACTCAAAGATTGAAAACAAACTTGATAAAAAATGAGCGTTGTTAGTGTTTATTCATGAACATTTTGACTTCTGAAATTGTTTGTGCATGATTGTTATTCTACGTGAAAAACATACTGCAGCACGTGAATGGGCATGCTGTGTTGGAATCAAGGTTAAATTGAATGTTTTCAGTATCAACTGAACTCTGTCTTGACAACTTCATATCAGGTGAGTGATTACAGGCTCCAGGGAACCTCGGGCTAATGTTGATAACTTGTGACAACTGTAAACATGTACATGCTGCTGGCTAGATACTAAAATGGTACCATTGGCAAATTATTTCCAGGCGACTGATTAAAAGCTAGTAAAGCCTCTAGTTTTAACAACCATTTGAGAAGTGTGAGAATAATAATTGGAGAAGCAATATTTTGACCAGATCATAAAAACCCAAAATAACTTGTTATAATAATTGAATCCAGTTTTATACTGAAATTGCAAGAAAGGGTTTGGGGTAGGCTCTGTATGGCCTGTGTTTGGCCAAAAATTTGACAAACTGTGAGCTAAGAGGTGTCTGTCTTTCCACAAATTGCAATGCCATATTTGATTGATTCAGTCATATTTTGTGTCAAAACATATCCTTATCAGGACAATGTAGTAGCTCAAACTTAGCTTAAAAGCGTGAATTTTAACAAATTAGTTAAAAATTGCAAAACTTTACCAAGTTTTTGGCTGTGATAGAAATGGTTGCATATGTATGTAACCTAAATCTTGAATATGTTGTGTATACTAAGTTACACAGAGCTCCAGATAAGCTGCATTTTGGAGTAATTACCCTATCAAAATGAACAAAATCCTAATTAATTTAGCTGTTGATGTGTTTTGAAACCCTATTACCCTAACAATTACCCTATATCTTGACAACTACCTGGGTTGATGAAGACTAATAATAGCACCAAAGACAAGTTACTGTTCCAGCTTTATATTATTACATTTGAAAAGTTTATAAGGAATTTATTTTTCAAGCTGACTCTTCTTTTTTGTAGGTTTTACAAGTATTGTATACTTTAATGTTAAATATTAATGGAAATTACCCAAGAGTTCTTGAATTTGGGAGTTAAAGACCCAATAAGTGGCAAATCAGGGAATGAAGTTCAATCTATTAAGAAATTAAAAATTCATCACTCATTTGGCTGATAAAAATAGTGAGTACTTTACCCAATACAAACAATCTTATCTGGAGCTCTGTTTTCATCATATATGCAAATATGTTTAATAAACATGAGTGTGGCCACTACCAATTTTAACTAAAACCCCATACAACACCAAATTTTCAATATTTTTGGAATTTAGACAATTTTTATGACATCAGCAATTAGCATATATGCACATTGATAAGCAAACATATGCTAGATTTATCATAAAGCAACAATTACACGGTTCTTATGGTGATTTAATGCATGCTGTTAGAACTTTTTAAAATTCCTTAATTTTATGGGCCAAACACCATGAACACAGATCATACCAAACCTACTCCTTTCCCTATTTTAGGACCATTTTCATTATTTAGCTATATTCAATAGGATGGCAACCATACCCTCAACATGGTACAAGTTATTAGTCATGGGATTTATTTAGAAGTTCATATGGAATATACATCTCACAGAAAACTAGATTGCAACACAAAGACAAAACTGCACTGCAGATTTATAAGGGAATACCATAAAGACTTTGCTGGTGAGAGTCCTTTTGACTGTAAAGGTAAATTTCATATATGTTATTTTTATCCTATTAAGCTACAAAATAAGTAGGGGTTATTATGGTTTTCCATTTTGTCCATATGTCTTTCTATCAATTTGTTTTACTCTGGTTTATTTTTTTTGCTCATTGCACATGAACCTTCTACCGACAGGAAAGATCACCAAAAGTAATGCTGAAATAATGAATTTATTGCCAGTGATATGAAAATGTTTGGGTTTTTTTAAAATTTATGTTGAAAAGGGATAAAAATGGGGTGGAAATGCCAATAAATCACAAATTTTGGGAAATTCACATCATTCTACAAAATCATTTCATGTTGTTTTTACTCAAAAGTTCAAAAATTTTTTTGACATTCACATTTCCATACTAAAGATGTCAATTTCCAATGATTCAGTGCAAAAAATGGGTATTTCTAGACAAAGTCATTTTCCCATTGCTTTAATCGGTCAGGGATCATACATGTGCAGGTAGTTTTTACCTGTGCAAGTTAATTAATTTTATTTGTTTAAGTTAAGTCCATTTCTCCTTTAAAATAATTGACTTGTAATATTAAGTATAATGAAAATTTATACATATTTAAACAATTGTGGTGGCTCATCAAACATTTTTAACCAGTAATTGAGAATTTTTAATCAAATTTAATCATTTGACATTACATGATTGTTCAAGCATACACTAGTTTTATAGAGGCCACAGGCTTTGAAAATTGGTCCCTCCAAACATCAGTCTGTGACATAAACTTTTTTGGCTACTAGTCCACTGGGCTAGTGACCATTCAAGTTCTACTAGACCGAAACATATTTCACTAGACCGATATTTTTTAGTCAATAAAGAGGTATTTTATCAATTTGAAACCATTATTTCTCAATGTTTTCCCTTTTGCTTTAATGTACCCTAGTTTTCTTTGCACATTTTAACTTTATTTTCCTGCATGGCAGTTATTAAGACTTCCCACCAACAGCATTCAACAATGTGATTTTGCTTTGATTTGCATCACAATCAAGCTAAAGATCATACATCAAATATCACATGTAACACACTCACGAACAAACTGTAGGATAAAAAATATCATAAGTTTTCCTTTGGTTTTTTTTCTTAAAATAAAAAAAAAACAAACTGTAAACTTGAATCACAATGTGGGTCTGGAGTGTGCCCAAATATCAGGTATGATAATAAATTGTTTGATGATTCTTCCACACAAAAAATATATCATTTATGTAACTAGAAATAAACAAAATTGGTTTACTTCATTAAATCTTTCACGGAAACTCACTGGACCGATCGGGCTATCACAGAACAATTTTTACTTGACCGACCTAATTTCTACTAAACACGGGCTTCGGGGCACCGCTTCACGTCGCAGACTGTGATTTACTTCTGTTTTGTAAAGAAGTTGGTGGAGTCCAAGATTTTGTTCCTATCTTTTAATTTGCTACTTATTTGTATTCTCTTTGTACAATTCACTTCTCTCGCATAGATAATATATACTGGACTTGTGACACTGAGCGACATCAATAAGTCGACTCCTAAAAGCACGTGCATTTGGTCATTTACACATGCTAACTAAACGTTTTCATTAAAACAATTGCTCCTTTTTATAAGGCATATCTTTTTTAAAAAATTATGTTAACTTTATGATAGCCCATTCTATGAACTGATCGAAATCTAATGTACATATTATGCTTCATTAGATTATGATATGCATAATCTCTTATATCTTTCCAGCCAATAATGACCCAAAGGAGAGCCATTCAGAAACCATCAATATCTACACTGCTGTTCCCATTAAAGCAGGTAACTTACCTGTAGATACACAATTGCAGAATAATAACTAGAATTATCAATTTCGGGCAATTCTAAACTATGAAAACAAAAAAATACTTTGGACTGGACTTGAAGAATTCATTGCTGATTTTAATAAGCGCCCTACATTCATTTTTTTAAGTGCCCTGAGCTATTAATATTAGGAATAAGGTATATAAAATTTAATACATCTGACTTGTACAGTTATATGGAATAACAGCAATATGTATGTAAAGTAGAGAGTAGATTTCATATGAAATAACTTTTTCTGCGTCTCCAATGCCATCCAAAGATTACAAGACTGCTTTAAATGTTGTTGTAACTGATGAAATACACAATATGCGTAAGTGTTAGAAGAAATTTTCAGATAGAGTAGTTAGTTTACATATATGTTATGTAATCAGAGAGAGAGAGAGTAAGATTACAATTCTATCCTGTTCATTTCAAAACTTGCTGTCATTCTTTCCTTAAACAGATATTCAAAACCCTCATTCTTTTACCCTTTTTCTATCTGGTAGCAGCAAAATTCAACACATGCTGTTCTTTTCATTGTGAAGGAACTTACTATACCTTGTTCGAATGAAGTTAATTAAAAACAATGATAACCCAGTTTGTTAGTGGGGGTTTCTGGACAAAAAATTTATATGTCTGTCAGGTCATACCTTTTATAATAGAATACAGATAAAATCATATAATATGCAAACTTAACCAAGACCATCTTGTAGACGGCCAAGTTTCACATCATATGGCCCAGCGGTTTAGGAGGAGAAGATTTAAATTTTGTGAAAGTTAATACCAAATAGACGGATGCCAAAAACTTGACCTGCCTTTTGACGTGTGCCAGAAAGGGGAAGGATGTAAAGATTTTATTGTCACCCCCCCTTTTTTTAAAATGGTGAGATGGCTTTAAATATAACTTAAAGTCATTTGTTACAATTGTCTTAACCTTCGAAACATCTGTTATTCTATCAAAAAATGTGTTTTTCAAGAGTTTTTTTTGCTGTGAATGCACCTGTTACTTGATAAGTTCTCTCTTTTGACAGACACTATTGAGCAATCAGTCAGAGACGACCTCACCTCCACTTTAGTCAGCGACGAAGTTGTCACCAAGGATCAAACTGAGCTGACAACATACACCTTTATCAACCACTATGGTATGTTCATCTTCCTTCGAAAAGGGAAGATACATTTAATATTATTTGTATTTTCTTTAAGAAATTATGCTTTTTGATACAACCTGCCGAATACAAAATGTTGCATTTATACCTGGTGTTATGTTGCATTTGAACTATTCATACTGAACCTTCTTCAGTTAGATGTTCTATATTTTGAATTGGAAAACGGTCAGGATTGTATGTGTACATTGTAAAGTTACTTTAAACATGTTTCATCATCATGAAGCAATTTCACATGAGACATGTTAACACATCATCCAAGAACTGTTACAAAATCTTGTATTGACACAATGTGTATTAATTTCCCTATTTTACGTAGCTAAGTAATTGAATGTTTTTATCAAAATTATTGTTTGAACCAGGATTTAACTAAATCAATCTCAATTTTTAATGGTTTTAATGTCTTGCATTGCATTTGTTTTGAGAATTTTTATTGTAATTAAGGTACGGGTGGGGTTACTCTCTGTTTGATTTTTATGGTTAGATGGTTTCTGCTTTTGTTTTCTTAGGTTGGTTTTTTTCTCTGACCAGTTGTTGGGGGAGGGTTGGACACCAACTAAACTAATTATCTCTTATGCCTGTACCAAGTCAGGAATTGTGGTCATATGGTTGTCTTTGTGTTGAATGTTTTATAAGATGTACATTTTTGACAAAATTAATTTTGTCCATTTGTATACAAATAAAGTTATGAAA
>JAULBM010288336.1:0-26524 GCA_032357055.1 Geukensia granosissima | reverse complement strand
ATTGACATTTTTTAAATCAAAGTCATGCAGATTTGTTTAAAAGACAAAAAATGTTCTCTGATGGTGTTATTGTAATTATTGCTAGAAATGAATATTTGGTATATATTTTAAATAATGCATTGCACAGTTTCTTTTTCCCGTGAGTATATAAATTCTACATTTCCCATAGACAATCTTTTTTTTATCTCTGAACTCTCGATAGTCTCTTACAGAAGACAAATTTCCTAATTTTTAACGAAAGGTTATGGAGAGCGTAGTGGAGACTTCATCTAGTGTGGAGACCCCTTATAATGTCCACTGGGAGTTCCTTTTTTGGAACAACTTTATGCTGTTTTTGCAGCAAACGCACAGCTACCTGTTCCGAAAGTATGAAATGCCAATACGTTGTTTCTGACACCGACCTATTCAAATCTTATTTGTTATTCAACAAGTGATAAAACAAAATCCTAAAACTTTGACCAAAAAGCATAATTTCGATTTGCTGGCATCATACCTGATTTTCCATTCCTATAATGGATTTATTCACCAGCCCAGTTGTCAGACTTATCAAACAATGTTTTAAAAAACCATTTCGTTGGCCATGGTTTGTCTGTCTTGTTGTGCTTGTCTTCTCTTTGTTCTCGAGAATGCAATGTTTTACCGACTTGCCCATTATTTTTTTGTCACTTTCTATTTGTATTTATTTTGGAATTTGTTTGCATACTTCGATGACCAACCTTTTTACACACACTATGAAATTTCAAAAATTATACTTAAATTTCTGTCAATACCGCATATTAAATGTTAGCATTATTTTATTAAATGAATAGAGTTTTGAAAGACTCCTTTTACCATTCAGTGTCACTAAAGATGTTACGAAAATAAAACGGATTTAACGTAACAAATTCAAGCTTAATTTGATCATTTTATTAATTTTCATCATCATTTACACCGGCTAGAATGTTCTGATTGAATGCAACTAATGAAACATTACAAAAGACAAACACTGTAAGTTTAGTCCGTTTAAGAATTAACAAATTTATCTTTCATTACATGCGTCGTTAACCGTATTTTCTATAGTCAAGAAAAATAAAAATTTAATGTTTATTACTCGTGAGAAATAAAATTAAAGCTATCGCAACTTTAAATAGTGCGATTATCAACGACTAAAGGTACTATTTCACTTATCGTCTTCTTCAATTAAAGCAAAGCTTTCAATTGTATCGTTTTCTAAAAAAACCTTTAATACCCTATATTGGATATGACGTCGTCCTTCAAAGACATCTAAACTGCAGATAGCATCAATAAAAGATTTTTTTACAACCGGTTGATATGCAAGGAAACTGATAACGAATCAGAGAAAACAGAATAACAAACGGTATTTAGTTGAGAAACACGAGATAAAATCATAAGATAATATTTCCTTGCTTAAGACGGAGAAATTGTAGATGTTAATTTATTTGAAGTGTGTTAATTGCGATAAAACTGTGGGTCTTCTTTTCTCATTTGTCATCTTTCTCACCTTTTCATGTCTGTCTTAACAAACGCTAACAATAATTTTCAAATCACTTTTTAAAGATTAAAGCTACTGAAATTTCAAAGATATTTTTTTAGTTTTTATTTGCAATTCTGTACATCACAAGCTCTTAAAGCTTCATTTGGATAGAAATTGTGTTTCTGCTTTAAACAAATCAATTCTTCTTATCAAAATTGAAAGATATTAAAGTCTTGTTCTAAATTATCGTCTTTTATTTATATGCTACATTACGTTATTTCCTTGCTTAATAGAAAAAAACGTTTATTCAGTATGGTATTTAGTTTTCACTTATAATTTTAATTTTGCTTTACTTGAAAATTTAAGTGCCAAATATGAGGTACATACATGAAGAACAACAATAATTTCCTCTTTTAACATGTTTAATTAAAAAAGCACATTTAACAAATTTTGTATATTGATTGAAATTTTCGGAACATACATCTTTTATCAGTACTTCTTATTGCCGGTGTCCACAATTTACGAGACCGGTCAAACAAGTTGACGCTAGAATCTTTATCTTTTAATGCAATTAAACTTAAGTTACAAATATCAACCACATTTTTGTCTTTTTTCCGTACCATTGAGAAAAAGGTGATCTATTGTCAATGTACATTTTCTCATAAAATACAATGTAAATATATGTTTTATTACCTCATCATATTTTTGTATTACAGCGGACATAATCGGATCCTGTTTTGTAAAGGAGTTTGTGGATAACAAGCCTTTTTTCCTTTTGATTTCGTTTTATCTTTTTGTTTGTTTCACATTTGTCTTGTCTCTTTGCACTTTTGATCTCTCACATATGGATTCTACATTTGACGTCAACGATAAAACAATCATTTGCCATTTTATTGTCGTAACAGCATAGTGTATACAATTATTTAAGCCTTCAATGGTATTCAACTCAACGAAAAACTATGCAACATTTGCTTGATTTTTAAATTATTGCAGTCAGCACAAACTAATTATTGATTGCATCACTTGTAACATCACACACGACTTTATTTGACAAATAACATTAAAATAAACGAAACGAAACAAACAAAATAAATTATTTAACCGTAATTTCTAGTTTATCATATAGAATTGAAAGAATTTTTTAGCGGAAAATTCTTACTAAATCTCCTCCTTATCTTCTGTTTTTTCGGGCAAAATTAACTTCAGAGACTTATGGTCCTCATGTGATAATAAAGTTCATTACCATGTCAAGTATAGTTAACTTGCCAAACATTTACCTCTGAGCTTTCCTAATTAAGTTTTATCCTGAAAAGCGTTTCGAAGAAAAAAATGTTATATTTTGACGCTGATATGGAGAGTGCAAAAAGAGGAAATAGCCCGACAAATCCAACACGTATTACAAAGACTTATAAACTGTAATGAAATTTCATCAAACATAATCTTATTTGTCCTTGCGACACTCATTTAATCAAGGAGCTTCTCGTATTATTACATAGCAACACATGTAATTCCCTTAAAAAAGTTTACTGAATATAAACTGCTTGCACTTAGATAGTGAAGCACATTGAGAGGTTGAACAAACTAATGAAAGATAAAACATTTTGATTCGTGATAGTCACACCCCTGACATGATGCATGTCATAAGTCTTTATTTTTTGTTTATAAACACATTTTTGGATACTAAATTAAAGGTTAAATAATACAGTCAACTTAAACGACGAGGGTCGGCTAGATATTTATTATTAAATATTTTTTGTATTGAATAATGTCTATAAAAAGAAAATCCAACAGAATCTTTAGTTTAATTAGTTCTACAATGGTCAAATGACACATAGAAAATGCATTTAATGTGAAAATACGGCAATTTTAATATAGATTCACAAAAACATCACAACCAAACTTTGCACAATTAAAGATCTATCAAGTTCAAATGTTTGGTTAAAATATATTTGTTTTTGTGCGACTCATATCTTTTTTGAAAAAAACCACCTCCAAAAATTGAGTATTCTTACCGAAAATGTTAAATTCTGGTCAAACTAGTCAAATATAGCCTTTAAATTTGTAGAAATGACGAAAAGTATACAAGAAAAAGTATTGAAATATTAAAAGATGATTATTAAACAGCATTTTCAAACCAACTTATTATTGTGTCACAAATTCTAAAATTTGGGTCAAATATGGGCCTTAACATACTTACTCCTTTGTAATGGTATCATGAGTACCTATTTTTCAGTGATGTCTTTTGTTGATGAATATACAAAAAAGTAATGTAAATTGGTATAATATTAGTATATTCCCATTTATATTATGAAAGCAATTTTTTTATCAAATCATTGTACATGTATATAAAAGAATATCCCAAAACAGTGTCTCAGATATTCGAAATCGGGTGTGATAAGAAGTAAAATGATGTTTTAACTATGATCTTAAATTTTAACTAAACCTTAAAGAAAGAATTTTGTTGAAGGCTTTGGACTTTAGGATGTACTTTGACAACAAGAATAAAGCAAAAACAAATAAAGCTCTGAACAATATCAAAGTATTGCAGCTTTACTATATATATTATTCCATTTAAGGAAACCAGGGAATATATGTTCATATTAAACTATATTCAATTGAAAGCTGATTTTATTCGCTTTAATTTATTACCCGATCTACGGTTTATTTCTATAAAAACAATTATTATATCAGGTCTGCGACTGTTTGCCGACTCTCATATGATTTTTTTTCCACAATAGGATATATCGCTTAAAGAAATAAATGTTAAGTTTTTACTATTTGATTTTAAAATGTAATCATTTCATTGCATTAAACCCCCTTTACAATGGACGAAGACTGCGCAACGACCTAAAGGCATCCAGAATGTGGATGAGCGATCTTTGAGAGCCTATCAGCATCGTAGTGGGGTCGCTAGAAAACGTGTTAGACGACCTTGCTACGAAGATTTTAAACATGCTAAACTTCACGTAGCAAAGTCGTAGTGTTAAATAGTCGTAGTGGCTAAGTAACGAGGTCGTAGAAGGTGCGTGGTGGCATCGGTACCAGCATAACATAGATTTAGGACAACAAATTCAGTACGCTTTTTCAGGCTTGCACGACGGCTACGATCCAAGTACGATATTTCTACATTCATGATTCGTGCCTTCTACGGACATTGCCACTATCACTACAAAAAAGACCATGATACGCTCTCAGTACGACTATTCAAAGTTTTCAACACGACTATAAATTATACAGCTACCACAGATATTCTTCATTTATCATATGCACTCTTGGTAGCCTCTAATAGAAGACAAATTTCCAAATTTTCAGCCACGCCAAACTTTTGTTAAGAACGTAGTGGAGTCTTCATACAGTTTGGAAATACGTCGTTTCAAACTCGGATTTATTACAAATATTTGTTTTACAAAACTGATAAAACAATATCCCCCAACTTTGACGAAAATGAAAAATTTCTATTTTCAGCATTCATACCTGGCTGTCGTTTCATAAAACGATCGCTAAATAAACGTGCACTTTAGTTCTTAGAAAATGAATAGAATAACGTGCACGCTAAATTAACGATTGTTTAATAAAACGGGGGCCTGATGTTCCATTTCAGTAATGACGAAAGACAAAATCATGAAAATAATACGAGTTTAAGATCTAGATCTGAATAATAAAAAAACGGTTATTTAACAGCATTTTCTCATCAACTAATTGTTGGCCCAAATATGAGCCTTAACGTAACTTCTCCTTTCAATTTGCTGAAAAACATATCACCTACTTGTCACCGTCGTCAAAAATAAATGGTCGGCACCTACTCGTCAGCATTCAGTACCAAGAAATAAAAAATACATGATTTCTGTATTTTTTTATTTATTATTCATGCCCATTTGGGTACCTGATCAGTGTATTTAAGTACCTACACTAATCGTCCACTCCAATCTTTAATTGGACAAAGTTCATTATTGAAGACCGTTTTATACCTGTGGCAGTTTAATTTCGATTGTTATTTGGTGATTGCCTGTCCCATGGAAAATCCTGGCTAATTTTCCATTTTTATATTTTCAGTGGCAAAAGGATTGATACAAATCAAATAAGCCCGATTGTGCGCTGGATAAAGAAATTGGTTGCTGGTTTTAAATTTTTTTTTTATTAAAGGTACAATTTTACCTTTTTGTCAGTAAGGTAACGTACCTCTGTTTTTGTAGTCCTCTTCAAGCTGAAAAACGCAGCAGTCTTATCATCAGACGATCTGCGTCTATCTTCAGGAATATATCTTATATTTTGCAATCTTTTTAAATCAAATTTTTAGCATTCCTGAGTAGAGATGAATGTCAGGGTAATCTTGATCGTCATTATTTGGTCTAATAATGTCATTACAATTTTAATCGCCAAAATCATATGTTTACTAGACTTTTAATAAATGGACAGAACCTCGAAGTAAGATATACCAAACAGTCAGGGCAAACTAGTTTAACACCAGGTTTTTGGTGTTGTCCATATTAATGGTATTCTTATATGTACGTTTTAGTTTTTATGCATTGTGTTAATAAATTATCTTGTAACAAGTTTATAGTCGTGTCTATCGACATACCTCCATTTGATTCGTCTGGGTAACCAATACCAGTTTTGCGAAATTTATGCCAAGCTCCGCATTTACTCGAAAATAAGGCTAAGGAAAAACATTTATTTGAAAGCGAAGCTTCCCCAATAGTTCAGGGCGTTTTGAAACAAGTAATGTGATGAATGTGAATTTTGAGTGCAACTGCGTCCTAGTTTACTGCACATTTATTAAGTGCAATTAACAAATAATTCCCTTTAGAATCGAAACTGTCAATTTAAGTATTACAAATGTATGAGGATATAGACTGCGCAGTCATAGACTATCCTTATGATTTAGCCGTTTGTATTCTCTCAACTTCGGTAGAATCGTTTTGTTTTATATATATCTTATTCCCTTAATTGTGAAGTCGAAGGACGGTAAAGGCAATTAACATAATCATGTATTCCAAGTTCATACGTGATAATAACATATGTCGTGTAATATCAAGCATTTGAAAGGTTTTTAATAAGGATAAATCGCATTTTCTGTTCGACTGAGCGCATATAAACAAATTGATGCACAGTTCGGCGGTTTATCAACATCATATGTGATAAATAAATCTGGTGTTGTCAAAACGCTAACAGATACGATACAATAAACATAAGAAAATTTGGGTCGAAGACGTTTCGTAGTTAGATGCGTAACTGGTATATGATCATCTTTCGCGGTTGCATTATCTCGTTTATATGAAAATACTGAAGCAAATAAAATAATTTTGCACAACTAAAAATACGAAAAAGCTTTGAACTATTGCATTATGTAGATGTCACTTACGTTGGATTTGGCTCCTTATTTCGATTTGGTTGGATTTGAATACTTCTTTTTACATGTGTTGATCTATGATTTGGCTTTAGTGTTACTGATGATACCTTACTACCTGAAATGTACATATATGATATAAAGATTCGCCTCATTAGTTCAACATTTGTAAACTTGTATTGTTAAAAAAAAACAGAAGCTTAGTCACCACGAAATGAAAAAACTATCATAGAGACAACAGCAAATCTCAGGAAAGAGCTTCTGGATCCTTTTTATTATAAAGATCATCACCATATCCCCATTTCAATTCCTTGAGCGAACCTAATATAATATTGAGATATGTGCATGAAAAATTACTGCAAAACAGACAAACCAGCTCCTACGATATACTAAAATAAAATTAATATAACGGTCGGTAAAATATCTCAAGACAAGTGGTGCGCTCTAACATGTTTAAGAAAAAATGAATATCATTAATCATAAGATTAACTTAATCCTGAACAAAGAAACCCAATATCAATTTAAATGTGTTTTGTTGGGCACAGTGTGTTTTTCATCCCCCGCACTCTATGTTACTATAATACCACCAGAACTCTGAAGTACTAATGTAGAAATAAAAACATTTCAACCGAAATTTCACATTTAACACATAAAAGTACATTATGTCAATTTCTCAGAGCTACATAAATAGACATATATTGTCATTCGATTGAAAAAAATTTAATTCACATGCATATATAAGGATGCATGTTTAATATAATGACATTTGGTTTTATATTTGAATATACTATCAGTGACGTAAATTGCCGGCATGGATAAGAATTTGATATTGACATGGACACTAAATGATACCTTTTAAATTTTGAAATTTTGATAAAACTTGAATGTCGTTAAATGGATTTGACCTTTGGTTTTGAATGAAATCCTGTCGGTTTTATGTTTTTCAAAATTGTTTTTCTAATGGTTTGGTGATACATGCGCATAATATGACAAAAATAAGTGCATTCTAAAGTCTATTGGTTCTGGTTCTGGCTGTTCTGAAGGTGCCACAGTGGTTTCTTTCCTAGATGAGTTTTCTTTAAATACAGCTAGGTGTCTTGGGCGTTATATCGTTAGGGATATGCTCGATATTCTACTCACTGCCTTTAGGGGGTACCATACACCTAAGGGAAATAACTCTGTAAAAATCATCTAAACGTTTTAATCAAGTGTCATTTAATAGTAAAATTAATGCATCTCATTGATCAAAGTTTTTGATGATGAAATTATTATATATCTATTGAAATAATTCCAGAGAAAAATGTGGTTCAAATTTCTAGATTTCATGTTTTCCTTTTTTCATCAAAGTAAATAATTAAACAAAATAAAAAGAAAATTAAACGAGTGGAATTTATTTTCGTGATGGTGTACGGTACCCCCTTAATACTTGTTCGGCGTTTTTGGTTTTGGTGCTCTGGTTACTCTTCAACGCCCTATGTTGGCTGAAACTACAGTAGTTCGTGTCAGGATTGGGGTAATACTAATGTGAAATTGTAATCCAACGTAATATTATATTTTATGAATGTAATGGAAAGTTATTTGTAACGCACAATTTCTGCATTACAATTATTTGGTATTCTCTATTTTGGGAATAATCAAGAAAAAAAAATGGAAAAACCAACATAGCAGAAATTATAAATATGTACCAAAATTATTAAGATGATTTCTGAAATTAAGCATTTAATTTTCTTTATAGCAAGACAAATGAGTGTACACCACACTTTTTTTCTAAGTTCAACTTAATTTACAAAAAAATAAAAAAAAATAAAAAAGAAAACATTAGGGACTGTATATGTGTTTAGTATGTTTGATACATAATAAGTGATATTATATTAAATAATTATCTGAATGGTTTTATTGCATTGAAAAGTTTTCAAATAACTTAGGCATTATGAAACTATAGATGTCCTAAGAATCTTCAAATTGATCTTTGAAGTGTATTTTTTGTAGGAAACATTTTTATGAAAAAGTGACATGTAATGTAATCCATTATAAAAGCAATGTAATTGCAATGTAATGCACTATTTAAGGCGAAAGATGTATTTTTAATATAATGATAATGCCAAATTAAAAATGAAATGATATTGTAATTCATTACAATGCAACGTAATTGACCCGTATATATGTCCTTTGCACCGATAGACCATCACTTTAAATCATGATTGACGAAGTTGTATAGGTAATTTTAATGATACAAAAGTCAGTGCGGTACTAATTCAAGTAGCTACCTATAAAGAAACATAAAAATTTTCAACAAGGACATAAAACAGATAAAAACAAGAAAAATCAACAATTTGCACATTGTAATTTTTCATGGTGTATTTCATGTTAATCCACTCATTTTTGGGCTAGCCAAACGAAACCATATATTTGAGAAAAAAGTCCGGAAAAAAGGAGATAAACCCTTTGTAAAATCAAAAAAAAAATGGGAGAAGTGATGTGATTGTTTTTAAAGAAACTGTTCAAAATATATGAAAAGCAAACCTCTAGAGAGGGCTTTAAAACATCGAACCACTTGTCCTCAGATAAATATAAAAAAAACAACCAGAAACCTAATTTTAAACTATAATGATCTCACTTAAGTTCAGAAATAAACAGCAACTTCGAGTTTCATGCGATCTTTTTAGTACGAAATACAGATATGAACCCTGTGGTCATGTTGCTACTCGTGACCTCAACATCTTCAAAGACCAAAAGGTTACTGCATTTTTAACAAAGGAAACAAAAAATCGCCTGGAAACCGAAACTGATTAAACCGAGTGTCGTGATATATTATCGAAAAATCTCTACACACATATTGCAAAAATGGATGAAAAAAGAAATTACGGATAAATCCTGTAATAAAGGCTTTGACAAATACATGGATAAGGTGATGGAAATTTTATATATTCGTATTAAACATTATGGAACGAATGATAAAGTACCTTAATAAGTCCAATATCGGTAATGATCATACTCGTGTTTTTTAGATTTTAATCTAACAATTGAACTTGACTGTTTATGCAAAAAAAAAAAAATATCAACAAAGAACGGATTTTTATTTGCCTTTATGTCGCTTTTCGATTCTTGATGGAGAAGTTCCTTTAGCTCCTACGTATGGGTTATACATTTCACAATTAATTTAGTTTGCCCATGTTTGCACCACATTTTCTGACTTCAATGATCTCAACCTGAATCTTACTGCTAAAATTTTGCAGCAAGGATACATATACATGTATCACAAACTTCTCCAAACATTTACAGAATTTTATAACCGCTACATAGATTTAATACCAAATCATGGCTGCAAATGTAAAATTTTGATAAAACAAGGATATTTCATCCTACGTTCTATGGAAACATTAATTTAAGCTTACAAATTTATCAACAAGGAGTGCAAGATCGACGCTGTAGTATTTTGCAGAAATAAATAAACTGACCGCATACTTATACAATACACGTCTTCCTGTGGACTGTTTTTTCATGAGATAGCAAGCTAAAATTACGGTTCAGCGAGTCGGTTTGTTACATAGGACGGTTCATTCACCATCATCCTCTTTCATTAATTTCTCTCATTCTTTCTCTTGAATATTTGCTGCTAAACGTTAAGCAACTTTCAATCAATCGATCGATCAATCAATCAATCAATCAAAGCAATCTTTTGCATTAACCCCAACACATGTTTCATGTGCCTGTCCCATGTCAGGGATTGTGGTCATAGGTCTTGTAAAGTGTATTTATTGTAAATAAGGTACACTCTTGTCGAATTGTGTGATTTTTTTTTATTTTTATAGTTCGACTGTTATTGCGTTTGACCACTCATTGGGAAGGGTTGAGATTCCAAAATCGTTGTTAAATCAGGATGTCAAAATTAGGAGTGTCAATATTTGTAAATTCTGAACGATTCGCACGAACTCCTATATAAACAATGAGTGGAACCAGGTATCTAGAGGGTAAGCATCCCTTGTCTTACGCACAAAAAATAAGATATCAAAAGGACATGTATCAAGCTATTTATCGAATCCGGTTTTAGGTTATAATAAGAAGGTAAATAATTTTGGTGTGAAAAATTTTTGGAGATTTTTTTATTTATTTTGTGGAAATTGCTAACAGTATTTTTTTATCCTTTTGTAGAGGGGGATATTATTTTATGATTAATATACAATTTCTAGTTTGCTCATATACAATCATGGATACAATTAGCAAATTGATTATTTTACTGTTCTCAGGAAATTCTATACATTTGGCTGATTTTTGGAAAAAACAACACTCTGAATTAAATTATAGATTTATATGGTTTAATATTTAGAGTACAAATGAATATGTGACTGATTCCGTCTATAGTCCTATAGAATTGTCATATTCATGGCGATGCTTTTAGTCATTTGATTTATTGCTATCTATACCATTTAACTCACAAACAGCCAGGATTGACGACTAGTGTTTGATGACCAAATCTAACAAACATTCACCACAACGAATGAGAACAGTATTATAGTTAATTGTGATATTGAAAATTCTTTTTTTGATTTGTGTAATTATCAGATCAATAATCGAAAGACATCAATCTCTGCGAGAATTACTATTTAAAACTATAAATAAGTAGAAATATCGATCTTTCAAATGTATTGAATTTATTAAATTACAACATTTAAAAAGTACAAATAATAAATATCTTTGACTTGTACTGTACAAAGTTTAGAATATTAGATATTCTGGAAAAAGTATTTAATTTAAAAAAACTACAGTAGTTTTGATGTATGTGGGAGTTTTGTTACTAAACGTGAACTGAAAAAAAAACCAAAAGATTTGTTCAAATTTACCTTATTTACTGAAACTAGCAGTTTTAAGAAATCTCTTTATTTGTATGATATGTATATATAGTGCTGATAACTGAACTTCTGTATCACATATTGAATTCTTGCTGTAAGCTGAAAACACTTCATCAGGCGATATCTAATTCTCAAGATGAATAACACTAGCTTGTTTGTAAATTGTTCTAATGGAGGAATATTTACGAATTATCCGGTAAGTTCTTTTCATACTTATTAACTTAGCTAAATGGATGATGGAATCAATTATAATCTGCATACAGCTGGGTAAACATTTGAATTTAAATATTTGACAAATTTAGCAAGTGGCCATAATATTGAAATTATTCCAAAATATAATACATATTTTGCAAACATTTTCAGTGCTAATTTTAAGGTAGAAAAATTTGAACTGATTGCTAGAAGAGAAAATTAGATCAATGGAAATTGCTAAAATCTCGGGGTTGATTCAATACTCATAGTTATTCTCAAACAAATACTAAAGTCATAAAGCAAATTGTCTTTAACCATTAACGGCAATTGCCTTAACTGATTTTCATACATCTGTATCTTAACCTATTTCTACCAAAGTGGTTAATTAAAACTTATTGTTTTAAATTTTACCGAAAAGATTACTGGGTTGGAACTTGAAAATAAAACAATAAATTCCGATATACAGGTGACTTTTTGGGAATTAGTTTAAACTTTGCTAAAAATGGCAACAATTAAGCAAGAAATAAATTTACATACAAAACATCGTATAACCGGATATAAACATCCTTAACTGATAAACTAAAATCGTAAAACCGTTGAATGTGGATGTTAAATCAAAAAGTTGTTAACGTGACCATAAGTTTTCAACAGATCTAGGCAAGTCGTGTTTTCTGACATTTTCGTGTCAGCTGTATCCCCATCTATAAAGCATTTTCCAGTTTAACAATATGATTTAAACATGGGTTTTCATTCGTTTTGACCTCCACATGCGCCACGAATTAAATACCATAAGGCGGTTTATTAATTAAAATTTGACGAAATTATCATACTCATAATAACGTTTAAATGGTTTGCTTTTAATGTTTTAATTAGAAAAGCATTAAATTGTTAAGATTTTCAAATATTGTGTGGCGAAATGAATGCAATTTTCTAAAGTTTATGTTTATATCGTTTGCCATTTTATGTTATATCTTAAAGTGCATTTTGAGCATTTTTGGTCAATTTTACATTTAGAAGTCGGATTATCAGCAATTCTCTCTTTTCAAGTGATGAAAGTAAAGAAAGAAATCGGCTGCATTAACAATAACGTTTTTGAATACTTATTCATAGCAAACATCTCAACATGAATAAAAATTTTCTGCTTAAGTAACATTACCAATGCAACATTCATACAATTTATGTTGCTTTAGTTTTCTGTGCAGTGTTCTGCAATGGTTTCTAAGAAAATTCTTAAGTCTAAGATTGATCGTAAGTGTAGAAACTTCAAAGGAAACTCATTATTACGTCATAAGTTACGATAGAAATTACACTTGCTGCATTTTTTGGAATTGACTACTGGTGGTTTCCGTTTGTCTTTTGTTTCTATTTTGTCATGATTATGTGAGTCTTCTGATTCGACCATTTTATCTCTCAATAGAGATCACCTAACACGTAACAAACGACTGTATATCGACGATAGACGAAAATCGTAAATCTTTACAATCTGTTTCGGTATTTGTTTGAAATATTATACTACTCATAAAACAGACATAATGGTTTATATTGTTCTTTATTTTGTCCTTTGAAAATGCAGGTGAAAAAGTAAACTGTTTTTGTGAATTTTCATTATTATTATTCAACATTTATATATTTGTATATTTTATTTCGTTTGATTTTTTTTTAAATCTCTTTACAATTTATCAGTAGAAGCCTTCTCCAAAGTACAAACGTCACAAAAAAGGAAGCAAAAGAAAACCGACCAAGGTCCAGACAAAAGTAGAAAGTCGACCGGCACGGCGATATTGAGACACGGAACATGACACATATAATCTTATAAACAAACACAAAACTATGAGCAATGTAGAACCTACCAAAACTTCGGTGGTGAATTGAGGTGCTTCAGAAGGATAATCGGTGGTGAATTGAGGTGCTTGAGAAGGATAAGCAGTTTCCTTCTCTTTAAGGATTTCCGTTGCATTGGCAATGTTCCAGTCTGGTATTAATCATTTCAGGTTAGAGTAGTAGCTTGCATGGGATCCCAACCTCCAGGCGGGGAAAGCGAACAGCCTGTTTTGGTTTAATATTATATTTTACCAGATTTTCTTGGCAAAAACTGAAACGTTCCACATGACATTTATTATCGTATATTCCCCTATCTATATATACATATTATATAAATTATAGATTAAAGTATTGTTATTGAAGTCTTCTCACGACAGTATATCAAAGCAAAATGTGAGGAATTACGGACAATGTATATAAACTTTTCCTAAAAGCCAAATTTTAGAAATCGTACAAATTATAAAATGTCCTTTTTTGTATGATGCGGCCACTACTGGCTGGTTGTTGAAAAATTGAAAAAAGTTGCTTTTGTCATACATATAAAGCACTATCAATGCGACTTCCGAGGAGTGTTGGTATAATGTCAAGGTCGAATTTATTTATCTTCCACTTGGGAGCAAAAATATATTTTTCAGTGAGGTTTATGTAAAAAAGTTGCAAGCCAGATCATTTTTAAAGGCCTATTTGAGGGTCAGTCTTTTTCAATACAATTATATTTTTATCAGCTAGAATCAGAGTCAGAAACATAAAAGAAGAGAAAACCCAGGCATGAAAAAGTCAAATTATTCAAGCTATAGTAGCAGCCGTACCACTCTGAGTAAAATGCTATTGTTATTAGTTTATAAGGAGGAGGTACGTTCTAAGGCTATAAATGTTTAGCATTATTTTCAAATTCAGCAACATCAACAGAAAATGTGATTTGGTAGGCGTAAGGAATTCGAAGATACCAAAAGGGCAGATAGAAATCGTTATCAGAAAACAAACAAGACCATGGCTAACAAAATGAAACAAAAGACAAACATAGAACACACAACACTACACTGAAATCTAAAGCTGGAGTAACACGCAACCTACAAAAACCACGGTGAGTTCCGGTGCTCCGGGAGGGTAAGCAACTTCTGGTCCACTAATTTGACACTCAATTGACACCGCCGGTGTATAGTGTAAGTAATCAATTCACGATTTCCATATCAGCGTAATATCGTACATATAGTTTTATTCTGTTTGCTCTAGTTTACTGAATGAAAAAAGCAGATCTTCAAAAGTTAAAAATTCGTAAATTTTAAGAATAAAACAGGCGAAATATTCATATGATGACTTAGCATTGGACTATTTTGATTAGATAAAATTTAAGCGATAATATCGTAAATATTGTACACAGTAAATGAAGTTCAAAATATTACGTTGAGAAAAAACACATAAAAGCTGATATTGAGTTTTGTAAATTTATTTTAAGTTTGTCTTTAACAAAACATTATATAATAAAGAAAGCTTAAGAATAATATACTATCATGGAAATAGACTTTAAAATCAAAATTTTTGAAAAGTTATGGCTATGGTATGACTATACTTTGCCCCATCAACAAAATTTAACAAAACTTAACCCAGGTATGTTTGTCGTTTATATAAAATAATATTTTGCATTTCGTTGCTTCAGCTTTTTTGTGGGGGAACAATTTTATTAGGTCGATAAAGTTTTAATAATACATGTTTATGATGTCAAAACGACGTATGTGAATTTAAATGTAAAAATATACATGATTTTTATTAATCAATGATTATACGAATCATTAAGAAAATAAAGGATATTTCCTATCAATATTTGATAATTCTTCATCTTGGGACACAAAAGAGTAGTTACGTTAAGCCCAGTATTTAGCACAAAATTTAGATTTTGTGACACAATACTAAGTTATGAAAATGCTGTTTAATAATAGTCTTTTAATAATTTCTTACTTATACTAATATACAAAACAAAAGGGTATTTTTGACTGTGTCAAAATGGAAGTAATTTTTTCTGTAAAAATACTGAATTTTTAGATGTGTTTTGTTTAAAATAGGTATAATTGCACCAAAACATAACAAAGATATTATAACCGAACATCTGTACTTGACAGAGCTTTGTGCAAAGTTCGGTCATGATGTTTTTGTGCAATCTATATTAAATTCGAAAAAATTGTATCAAATGATGTATTAATTAATTTCTTAGTATTTTAATACCATAAGAAACTTCTATGTGCAATGTGACCGTTGTAGAACCATTGAAATAAAAAAAAATCTATTTATAGGCTTAATTCATTACAAAAATATAAAATAATAGATATTACAACTTATATTATTTTAGCTAAATTCTTGGGCAAAAATGGACCTTTACAACATTTGTCCTTGGTGATACCTACCCTGTCCGTTTGACAAGAATATGTCTATCGATATTTCGAAAGATTGTAAAGACGAACTGTCTGTCACATGCACAAATAACCTATCAACAATAACCTGACTTACACTATCTGTTTTCGGTTTAATTGAAGAGTATTTCAGCAGTCGATCGGCTTTCTAAAGGGCATTCATTTTTTTTCTATCCGCGCCTATCTATTTCTTCACTAGTTCGAAGCAGACTTTTTTCAAGAGCTATCCCAAATAAAAATAATGAAGATTAGAGTAATATTTAATGTCGGCTTTCGTTAGGTAGATGTTGTTCTCTCACACTGATATTTTTCACCTTATTTAATCAAATGAACTAGAAACACAACATATATTCCCAAGTATGTCTGTCTCATACCTTGATCATCATCCCGAATTAGACAATAAAGGAATGCTTCACTCATCATTATATGACTGATCACTTCGACTTTCAAATAGTCAACTTCCCGGTTATATATGCAGTTACACTCTAGTTTTCCCAACAGATGGCGAATATATCTCCCGACTCCTACGTTTCTTCAAGAATTTGCAGACAAAGCTCAGACGTTGACACAATACTTGCCCAGGGATATATTTCTCCTTGGTTCAAGACATCACTCCAAAGGTTTTTCGGTCGACACCACAATTTTTGCCGGTAAGGAATATCTGTTTCACAGATGAAAACTAATATTTTCCTGCAAATTGCTGTTCAATTTCCCCTCCTTGATCTGATCTCATGTCACCTTCCCCTTTAACCTGAAATGACTAATACCTGATTGAAAAATGGACGGCGGATGCACTTAAATAATTCAGCCCGGTGTTTCTGTTGGGGCCCTCATATGAAGTTGTATGTTTGTTTTAAGTTTTACTTATGTACGCATATGTTTCATGTTATGTCTTGTTCGTGGTCTCGAGATTTACGTGTATGTCGACTTTCCCTTTTTGCCCTTTTCCTTCGGTTTTTTTAACAGATGTTTATAAAAATAAAAATAAACAAAATACTCAACAACAGCTTTAAAAAATCACGATTATTGCTAAACACTTAGTTATTTCAAGTCTCAGATAAATTCATACAGTTTAATAAAGCGCACACCAAGAAACATTAACAAGGAACATCTTGCATCTCGATCACAAGCGAAAGCGAAGCAAGAGGTAAAACTGAACAAACAGCTTCGCTTTCAGGTAGAACATGATAACGCAATAAAACACAACACAGGAACTTAAACACTGACGCTATAGAAATGAGAAAAAAATCTATGCTAACATTTAGAGTCGGGATCGTTTATCAGTTGATGTATTATTCGCCTCATGACGATTGCATTTTAATTTATGTAAGATCACAGAGTAATCATTGCTCTCAGATGAATGATATGGCCACTGAAATGATTTTAAGTCTTGCATAAATGTGCTCTCCGTGTGCAGTGTAATGGAATCAAAACATTTTGACTTCCGATATCAGGAAATGTCCTTATCTACACTTGAGGTTAATTACTACTGCTGTTGATGGCCATTGTCAAATAAAATAATAGCGGACATAATTTTTATCAGTTCTTTGACCTAGGATTGTACGGAATAACACATATGACAAACTCCGAAGTTATTTTTACCACAGTAAAAAGAACAAAACACGTTAGTCTTAAAAAAGATTTATCAGCGAATGCTGAAAGTTAAATTTTTGAAACCTTTAGCAATGTTTAAGGAAAATAGAATTAGATAAGATAATATTTGGAAACAAAGCTATAATAAAATATGGATAATTTTTAATGAAGGAAATGAAGAATTACTGAATATAAATGTACTGCGTTTTTATCTATAAGGAAGCAGGTTAGTTTCGAAACAGTTTTGCCCACTGAACGGAATCAACCGGCAGACTGTTTTCGCAACAAAAGAATTGTTTGGTTGAAAAAACTTTTCGTCCGTAATTTAAAATGTTTTACAGAAAGTGTTTTATGTTTTAATAAAGATTGCGTTCGAATTACTCTGGCGATAAGCATTTCATATATGTCAGTTCGCACATTTTTTAAAGTAAATAGCTGAGATCGTTTTTTTTTCAGAATAAACAGATCTATTTGGAAATACAAATGCTTGGTCTTTTTAAATACATAAAATTACGTTATCCTTATCATAAAGAAAAAAATGTGTTCAAATATTTTTACTTTCTGTAAATGAAATTCAAACACTCATGATTTTTATTGACAAAAAGTTATTTTTCAGAGAAATCATCAGCGCTAAAGGCTTTATCTAGCAAATTACAATTTTTAGCCGATTTTTGTGGAAGTTAAGTTCTTATGCATAATCGGGGCTATGTTGGTAATCAATTTGATAATGTTGGATGAAACCTTGAAAATAATTATGTGCGTTGCATAAATTTGCTGTCCGTTGAAGATATTTTTGATGTAATTGAATAAGAAAATTTCGGTTTTCTGAATAAGGAAATTTCAATAATGATCAGTGTTTGTACTGTCAGTGTTAATGAACAAATGAAATTTCTGTAGACTTAATCTTGGAAGTTTTTTTGAAGTTTGTTAAAGTTATTAAAAGACATATGGCGCTAATGTTCATGTACGTGTAAAAATAGCAACGGTCTCCTGAACTTGCATTCCCAAGAAATTATCATGTCCAAAAATTGGCAACCAATACATGTACAGTATTCAGCAGATAACACAGAAAAAAAAAAACAACAGCACAAGCGGGAAAACAGCAAACGATAGAACAGGATAAATAGCGACGCTTTGAAACAGACCGAACCGCAAGGGACACTAAAACACGAAGATGAGCCACATTCATGCTAGGGAAATGAGAAAAAAAACTATGTCTATATTTTAAGCCGGGGTCGTTTATCAGGTGATGTATTATTCGCCTCATGAAGATCTTAGGTTTTGCTTATGTGCTCTCTGTGTGCAGTGTAATAGAAATCGAACATTTTGATTTCCGATATCAGGAATGTCCTAACCTACACTTTAGATTAATTGCTACTGCTGTTGATTGCCATTTGCAAATACAATAATTGCGGACATATCCATACGGTTCTTTGACCTAGGCTGCTGTACAGAATAACACATATATCAAATTCCGAAGATAATTTTTAAGATTTGCGAAAAAAAATATAAAAAAGCATGTTAGATTGAAAAATGTTAATCAGAGAATACTGTTAAATGTTTAAAGTCCAATGTAACATCTAAAATTAAAGGCAGATGAATAGAGTAATACATCGATTTACTGATATAATCAAGAAACTGTTAACTTTGCATGAAGGAATTTACATTTGGTCGATTAATTGTGATTTTTTATAACAAAGCATTGCAGTTTCAAAACAACTTTGCCCAATGGACGGAGGATACTGGTAAATTTGGAATGGTTTGCTTGCAAAAAGCATTATCGTTCCTTAATTTCAATGTATAACAGAACGTTTTGTTTTATTTTATTAAAACTGAATTAGAGAACTATTTGTCATTTTGCTTAATGTTTTCAAGTACGCATCTGAATTCAGTTTTTGCGGAATAAGAGGATCTGAAAAGGAATAATAATGTTTAAATATTTCTACTCTCAAAACATAAAATTTTAAAAATCAAGTTTCTTCAGTTTTACTGAAAAAAAGTCATTTTATTGGAAAACATCAGCTTTTCAGGCTCTCTCTGTTTACTACTTATTCAGCCGACCTTTGTGGAAGTCATTTAGTTATCTTCTAATTGACAGTCATGGTCATTTTGATAATAAACTTGATAACAAAGTCTGAATCCTTGAAAAAAATGGTCTGTTGCATAAATTGGCTCTCTGTCAAAGATATATGTGATGTAATTGAATCAGTTCATTTTGGTTTTCTGAATTAGGAAATTTACATAATGATTAGGGTTAAGTGTTTCTGTTTGTAGTAATGATGACCGAATGACATTACTATATACTTAATCTTGGATTTTTTTTTATACTTTGGTTAATGTATGAGGTAGGATGAACTATGGTGTTAATGTTTAAGTAACGAGTACATCAATTGAATACCCCTGTTAGAGATCAAAAGCGCATAGTCCAAAGAAACAGAATGACAAATTTGAAACAAACTTAAACATCAAACAAAAATAAAAGGAACAAATGGTTTGAACTCCTTTGCAAAACACTATTAGGATAAGGTGCTCATCAAGGGTAAGCATCCCCTGTCTTGCGCGCAACAACCGCAGACCTCAAACTCTAATCTGGGTTATCGTCAATCCAAGAAGTGGTCAAGTTTTTGTTGTTTCACTGGTAACAAATCCATAACTAGTTAAGATACACCGATACCAATTTGATCAACAATTCATTATGGCGACCATAAAATTATAGGAGGGACGATTTCAACCTTGATTGGATGTATCATTGCTGTAGTAATTTTTGCAACAACAGCAATGACCTAAACCAGAAAATTTTGATAGTTGCAACAGACACGAGAGTATCGAATCAACTGCGAAACATAAACCCCTTAGCCGAAGGAAGCAGGAATGTTGTCACATTAATATGGGAAGTGTACAGTAGGAAAGTTTAAGTCATCCCGTTTGTCGTCAATCTAAGAAACAAGTTTTCCCTAATCGGGGAATAAATTTAGGTATGAAGCAGATTTAGTCGAGTCTGTGGTCCCCTTAATTTCTTTTTTCGCTGGGATATATTTGGTCGACCTGTTCACTGTATGTAGGATTATTCAATGACAAAAAGTCATCGATATAGCGAAAAGTCAAATTAACCGATTTTGTTATTTTGTAGCAGTCCTTGAATGAATTCTGTTTAATACGAGAATAAAATACAATTCGACCAGTAGGGCGCACCATTTGTAAACATAAGAATGCCTTTTATCTGTTGACAAACTCGCCCACCAAATTCTACAAAAATGTTGTCAATCAGAAAGTTTAGTACTTGTCCCAATTCGGCAATTGCTGTCATAGGTTTGTCTTGCTTCTGTTATATAGTAAATTACATGTAATTTTTTGATAATATTCAGGTAAGAATAGTATAATTTTGCATTACATATCATAGAGCATAATGAAAAAAACAAACGTGACGTCAGCATTTTGTGTCGTTGAATTAGCACACACAGACACTGTATCACGATTTACAGGAAAACGATAAATTGCAATGCAGTCGTAAACTAAATATAAGGTTAATTTGTTTAATGCGTGCATAAACATGATGGTAAGGTTACTTTATCCATTGGGTTTACTCGCAAACAATATTTTTTGCTCAACTCCGGTGATGATGGTTTCATTTTGAATTGACGTACAGCAAACTGACACATCATACCTAAGTACTTAAGTAATGGAGTAGTAGATAATGAATTCAACCTTTGAATAAAGGGCAAAATATACTCTTGTTGCACTTCGCTGTCGTGCTTAATTATTAATGTGTAATGCATTCTGAACATTTTGATTTCCTTTGTAAGGAAATGTCCATAATTAATAAGCATAAGTGTTCCGTTTACTAATGACAAATTGCCTTCAGACGTAATTTTATAAGTTTTTTTATATTTAGGTTAATAATTTGAAACGGCATATAGAGAAAAGATTAACAAATAATAAAATCAGCGAAATATAAAAATTGGAAATGTGGCATGGTTGTTCATGAGACAGCCATCAACTTAAAGACAGTCGAATCTAAACTTCTACAGGTTCCATGAAGGCCTTAAACAATGGACCAGAGTTTACACTATAACGGATATTGTAAAAGGCCCCGAAATACAAAACCAGAAACTATTTATAAAACATGACAATCGACCTAATCTTTTGAAGAATGGTTATCAAATAAATTACAATTTTAACTTGTTTATCTTGTATAGAAATATATCTCTGTAGCATATATTAGCTTTTCTGCAGCGATAACACTAATGATTCAGTAGAACTATTTAGACTATTTAGATTTCCTTTATCAGGAAATGTACATAAATATTAAGGTTAAGGCTTCCTGTGTAGATGGCAACAAGGAAATGAATTTACATATATTAAGCTATCTCTAATACGAAACCATAAATAACAGAGTCACAGTTACAGTTATGAGGTATATAAAGAGCGTAGTCATAGATCTTTATGGACTGTGAGGAAGGATTACCAGAGTTGCGATGTCTGTTGACATTATTGGCTGAGAACATATTTTCATGTTTGAGTTATAAGTTCACAGACAGATGATTCCATTTTAACAATACAAAAACATAAAACGAAGAACACCTACGTGACATGAAGTAACGAGCCCAGCCACTTAGACAGCCCGAATTAGAACACGAAAGAGACAGGAATGACTTACAGTACAAGACATATTATTAAAATGAAGATATAAATAATGTGTGCAATTATAATTTTCCTGCATAATTTCTCGGTATTTATAATTATATTGATAAAATATAAAAATAAGAGATGTGGCATGATTGTCCATGAGACAGCAATACAACAAATGACACTCGAATTAACGACATTCAATAATGAAACATACCTATGCTTACCCTTCTGCAGCAGCTGAACTCACCCTGCTTTTGTAGGGTTAGTGTTACTCCAGCTTTGGTTTTCAGTGTAACGTTGTGTGCTCTATGTTTTTCTTTCAAATCATTTTGTTGGCCACGGTCTTGTCTGTCTTCCGACTTAACGATTTCTGTCTGTCCTTTGGGTATCTTCGAAATCCTTATACCACAACGGAAGCTGTAAAAGGTCCCCAATACAAAATATGAAACGATTCATAAACCACGACAAAAGACCTAATCTATTCAAAAATGGTGAACAAATAACAATAAATAACTTATCAAACAACGTTAACCACTTGACTACAGGTTTCTTTCATGGGACAATCACATCAAGTATATGGAGTTGTTAAACCATTTGATGAGTGCTCATCACTCTGATGTGACAAGACAGCAATAAAATTTCGGTTTAAATGGATTTAACATTTTAGATCGATAATGAAAATCAACAACAGAAACAATTTTGCGAATTCATGATACATGAAATATCGACCTATAATGAAAACTCGCAGTTGCCGTCTGCTAGTTCAAAACCCAAAATCAATCGATCAGAAAACGAAGGTTTTTTATTTACTACATTGTCAATAAAACACGCCCAACTGGCTATAGAATTAAATATCATTAGAAGTCAACAAAAAGAAGGGTTGTGTAAATATCAATATATAAATATATAGACAGGAAGTAGAAAACATATAACAAGGTAAAGGAATTTAATTTTCGTGTCACATATTTTTTTGAAAGAGCTTGGAACATCTTTCGATAGCTTTTGTGTATTAGGGGTATAAATAACGGATACAGTACAACGAATGACTTAATTATTTAAAATCCGGATAACCTTCAGTTTTTATTTTAAATAATACTTCACAGTAAAGAAAGGTAAAAATTGATTGTTTTTCGCAGAGATTAAACTTTATTTTTTATGCCATTTGCAATTTACATATAAACTCGTATGGATCTAACCCTAACTTTTTAGAGTATATTTTGATCTTATTTTAAAGAATGTGAACATCTCTCGATAGAGAACTTTCCTGTCAACAACACAAATAAATGGTCAACGCAGACATAGCCACAAAGTTTACTATGTTGATAAAAACTATTGATTTCTTTAAATATGTTTAAATATGCTTATTAACATTTTATTTAATGTTAAATTTATAATACACATTATTGATTCCAGATAATTTATAGTTAAAAGTTATAAAATATAAAGTTTGAACTGTTTAATGAAGCCTGTCAGTAGGGAAACAGCACTGTCGAAAAAGTATCAGTTGTATAAATAGCGTTAGAAAGGCTTTCAGTAGGAAATTTTCATATTTTTTCCGAGATTTTTCTTTCTACTAAAGCAATAAAGATTCAATATCTTAAGAGAATTTCGGAATTTAAGACATAACAGATTGTAAAAGCTCAACAGAGCAACCAAAACTCTCGCAATTTTTTGACATTAGTGTGACAATTTGCCAATAATATATAATATATTCAACAACTATCAAAATAATCAAAAAATTAACTGCCTCTTCGTTATCTTTATACGGTATACTTATAAATTATTGCTGATTTATGTGTTTTCCTTTGATTTTATTGGAATTCTATTATCAGGTGATTACGCTGATATGAAAAAAAAATCGTTGATTCAATTGTTCTTTCACGTCATAAGGAATATGACGTTACATTTCAATCCAGCAATAAACAGATAATACTTGGTCATCTCTAATCGATCTCACATATCCATTTCGGCGTTGAAGTCTCAATGAACAACAATAATCTATATTTATCTGATGAAACAAGATAAAACAAAGCCTACTATTCTCAAAGACGTACTCCTGGCTGTAATTTAAAAAAAAAGAAACCAGCCTGCAACCTAATATAAAATAGGAAATTGTCCACCCACCAAATGTCACGAAGTACCGCTTTATTTAGTTTATTCATTATCAAACAGTACACTGTCGTGTGAGAATTCTGTATGTAAAATGAGGAAAAACAATTAGAAAAGTCTGCAATAAGTGATCATATCCGGATTAAATAGATCATTATGACTTTCTTTATCTCTTGTGCTTTACAAATTACGTGAAAGTTAGTATTTAAAATAAAGATCTTTAGATTAAACTCCCGTATATACTGAAACGTTATCGTTGATATTTGTGAATTGAAAGTGCTTCTGGGGACAGTTAGGTCTATTAAGTCCACAAACGACTAGGATAAACCGATAATAACAACAGTAGATTACAAGACAAATTCGTACAAAAAGGGATATGTGATATAAAAGCAGAACAAAAAATCCTTTAACAGACTTGGCAATTGAAACAAAATATTTTTAATTTTGTTATTTGTTATAAGAATATGTATGGATGATAATTATATTAATGTGAATGTGAGGCCTTCTATACGATGCAAATATTTACAATTTGTTGCAAGTTTATATACAATATCAAATTTAATTGTACGAGCTTCAGAAACGGGTAAAATGTCTCGAGGCTTTTTTACCCGTTTCGCAGCGAGTAAAAATGAATTTGCTATTTTCCGGCAATGTAAATGTTTTGTTTTTATCCTGCAATTCTTAAAAGGTAGATAAATGGATGATTTTATTTCTAAAATTGTTGAATCGTTTAATCATTTTTACATTTCTAAGAACGCAGACGTGTTAGAAGACACCAGTCAGCTAGTTTCCGAATCTCATATTCCGGCTTGGGATAACAGGAGACAATAATATGCTACTGTGCGAATATCACTTTTCAATATTCGTCATTCGTATATGTATAATAAAACGGTTTGCAGGATAACATCGAAATAAGTTGTGAACAATATAATTTGTCTTCCGGTCATTTTTTTTTTTTTCGAAACTACGGTTTTTCGTGTTGCTGTCCTTCTGATTTAGCCTTTATTTGTTCTGATAAAATTTATGAGAGAAATCCCTTTCCAGTTTAAAAATTGAAAACGATTGTGTATGCACACATTTATGTGGAAATTTCAGTTTATTAACGTTCTGTTTGATACTGTTATTTGTTTGGCTGACAGCAATTTTAATTAAGGTTATGTCGATCTTTGAAATTGTTGACAAGAAAAACATATTACTTCCCTTTTGTCCTGCTATATCGTGAATATGTCATGGGAAATGATTTCTTAGGATATCTGATTAATTGTATGGTGTTTTGTGTAGAACAGCTACCAATAAATTCCAAGGTCACCTTCATATTACTACAGGACAAAAAAGAAATTTCAACATTGATTGTTTGTTTTGAAAAGGTTTTTAAGCTTACTGTCAGCAAATTACAAATATATACATATGGATATGACTTTGACTTTAGAGAGAATGATCTTATGAAACATCTCTTTAAAGCGAACTTTCCATGGACATCATGCCATTTTTCATATTTTCACATTTTCAGTCCTCAATACAAATCAATCGTAAACTCAAGAATAGCCAACCAAATTGCATAGTTGATAAAAACTATGGATGCTTTATCAAACATGTTCAAATATGCTTATTAATATTGTTTTATTGTTAAATTGAATAGAGATTTGACATTAATTTTGAAATTACTTATCCCAGACGGGCAATTCTACGGATGATGCTATCATATTGAAAGGATGTAAAACACACAAGCATCAATACTAAATTATGTAATGGAATAGCAGAGGAGGCATATTAGAATATTATTTAAGGTGCAATGGAAATATCTCTTGCATAACTTTGCTGTCTTGCTATTCTGTAATCAAATCATTAAGATTTCCTGTATCAGGAAATGTCTATTATAAATTAGGATACGAGTTCTTATTACCGATGTCTAGTAGCCCATAGACGTTAAATAATTTTTGATTTGGTTATCTGATTAGTATAGTAGACGGCAGCGATGGCCTTCCGAAAATTCTTTTAAATTTGCAAATTACAATATATATATATATATATATACTAGTCAAAAAAAGAAACGTTACGTCCCTATGTATTTTCAATAGACTTTCAACTTTCAATGACTGTAACT